>PVKM010015874.1:0-27438 GCA_004027735.1 Carollia perspicillata | reverse complement strand
GGAAAAGGGAGGGGATTATAGGAACAAGTATAAAGGACACATGGACAAAAACTAAGGGTTTGGTAAGGGGAGGGAGGTGGGGAGCACTGGGGGCGGTGGCCTGGGACGGGAGTAAACGACAGAAAACTGTACTTGAAAAACAATTAAAATAAAAAAAAAATACCTACAAAAAAAAAACTACATATTCATCTTTTCTCTGTCCTGCTTTAAATTTATTATTTGTTATTTTCCCTCTGGAAAACAAGGACAATCTTTCCAATATGAAATTTATACTTTCTCATCCTAATCATTGTTGCAAAACTTTTTTTAAACTTGATTTTTTTGTTGTTGTTTACAGAAAATAGAAAAGAGGAAACAATTTTCAAATTTTTACTTTGCAAACTCTACATTGTCCAGAATGTTCTTCAAAAGTACAATTCTACCCTGATAGTGTTAGTTTCATATGAGAGTCACTGTACTTTTCTAAGACTGACGTTGTGCATCCTGGTATCTGTGTGACTCCAATAATCTGCAGCATCATTTATTGTCCCTGTGTTCGATGCATTGTCTCTTTAGTTCTCTGCCAATAGCCTTCTTCAACCATGCTATGGAAGATGGTTCCCCAGAGTAACACAGTAATACAGCCTCACTTTGTAGATTAATCACTAACGTGGACTAGTTATTCTCATTTTTGACATTCCTATAAAAATAGCACATCCTTATTAAAAGATCATCTGAAGAACTATGAAAAAGAACCAAAACAAAATTAAGATTTAGCCTTACTCTACTTATAGGTATATCTTTGGTGTGAAATGTATATGCATATTTGCACAATCTGATTATATCTCTCTGTATAGTTTCATTGGAGCATATTATAAAGTCAAATCTGTAAGAATGTTCAAGAATCTTTTTGAAATTTGCCAACTTCTTATTTCCTAAAGGGAAAGTACAGAAATTATCTGGGATCCTAATAATTAATGGAAAGCAAGTAGATTGGGGGAACAATTTACTTTATATAATAAAAAATAATGACTGGTTTTATAAATCATTGACTTGGATTCAAGTCTTATTTTTGCAGCTTAAAAACAACAGCTACTATTACAAATTATTCAAATTATACTTTTATTCATCCTTCTCCTTGTCTTGCTTCTTCTCCTCTTTTTCCACCCCACTAACATTTTCACTCTCCCTTAATGTAAAGTGGTACATCTTTCAAGAGTAGGTTTAGACTGAATAGAACTTTCACTAATCTTACCTTAGCCTTTACCCATGTGAAAGTTTCCATATATAGACTGAATAACTTGCAATCAAAAGAGATATTGCATTAATCTTCAAATAAGATCTGTTTTATGTTGCTGCTAATCAAATGGTAGACAAAAAGGGTATCTTCATAAATCATTTAATAGTTCAGTAAATGATATTTGCTTTCTATTTATATCTTGAAGCTATTATATGAATTTAAAACATATAGATTCTTTCTCCCATAAGGAATATTTTGCTATATATTAACATAATTATTTTGCAATTTTTAACTATGAACAGTTTCATATAGAAGTGATAGAAATTATTTGGTCTTTATTAAGCATATAGAATTTATGGTCTTTATTATATGTGTCTTTATTATATATTTATTAATTAAATTTATTAAAACTTAGCATTTCCCCTTGCTCATATGATTGCCTAATAATATATACAAGGTCTGTCCAGAAAAAGTCCAGCCTTTATTAATATAATGAGAAAGTATGCAGGACGTGCATGTAACCTGGTAGCCAAGGAGAGTGGACTGGAATGTGCATATGTGAACAATAACAACTTCACTGTACTAGTCAGTGGGGGCAGTAGACACTGTTGAGTGAGCATGTGGTCTTGTGTGGCCCTCACATTCAAAATGACTGACTGCATAGAGCAACAAATCTGCATCAAATTTTGTATAAAGCTTGAACATTCCTCCACGGAAACTTTTTGAATGATCCAGAAGGCTTTTGGGGATGATGCAATGAGTGCAATGCAAATGAAAGTGTGGCAGAAATGCTTCAAAAATGGCCAAGAATCCATTGGCTGTGATCCACATTCTGGAAGGCCTATAACAAACAGAACACCTAAGAATGTTGAACTTGTATGGGCTGTGATCAACAAAAATCAGTGACTGACAGTGTGAGAACTAGAAGCTGATCTGGGGATTCTAAAAACTACTGTGTCTGAGATTTTGATGCAGAATTTTGGCATGAAACATGTGGCAAAATTTGTTCCATGGCTTCTGCTACCAGAGCAGAAGGAACATCGTGTTGCAGTTGCTAATGACACTGGGTGAACTCTGTGAGCTCCCAGTGTGCCTACATTGAAGGAGACTGAGGTGTCATTGTCCTATATACAAAATATAGGCTGCTTCAAAATTCTTGTAATTACTTATCTCTAACTTACTTTTCCAGCACCACCTGCCTCCTTATTCAGCCTCTTTCCACTATACTAAATTTGGACTTCGTAGGAACTGTCATTGTTATTCTTCCTGGCTTACTTTTTTGTGTCTTTCTTCCTATGCCTCCCTCCTATTACTGCACATCCTTCCGGTCTCACTTAACAATCGTTAATATGAAATACTTTCTTTGATCCTTGTTAGATATTCTCTAGCATTGTGGTCTTTCCTTATTGTAATACTCTTCACAACTTTTTGAATCCTCATCCAACAATATGTTTATTGATTTTTGAAGGAGAAACATCGATGTCAGAGAGAACATCCATCAGTTGCCTCCCATATGCACCCCTATGGGAGATCAAACATGTGACATTTTTTATGTATAGGCTAACACTCCAACCAACTAAGCCACCTAGCCAAAGTCACACAATTTTTATTAATCACTTAAATTCTTAAATTCTACCTTTTCAAGAAGAATATCAGGTGCAGATGTGTCTACATTATTTCTTTGCATATATATTACTTATCTCTGCACTCTACTAGTCACTTCTAGAATATTCTTTGAATGAATAACTAACACTTTCTTATGAGTTGAATAATGAGGCCTAAGTTTAATTAACTGACCCTATTCCCAAAGTCTCTCAGGTATAATACTTCATTTTGTAATGATAACAAAATTCATATTCTTGTAATGGTATTGAAATATTTGTTTTTCATTGGCAGGTCATTTTGTCCTGCTTTTCATATCTTTCTTGTTGGGATCAAGCATCCTAAATAAAGAATGCAGATACATTTCTACAGAAAAGTCAAAGTGAACAAAGCAAAACAAACAGTAATAAGTTACCTTAGGCAGGGATTTAGGTTTGCCATGGAGTCCTCCAACAAATTCGAAATGTGGTCAGAGTGGGTGAGGAAATTCAAGAACCTGATAGATTTAAATGAGTCACATTTCTGCCTTCTCCTTAAACTCACATAATGGAGCAGGTCTTCCTGAAGGGATAAAAAAGCAAACAATTGCGGGAGAAAATGTGATTATACCAGGCAATTTTCTGAAAGGAGCCTGGAATAATGTAGCCAAAGATGTTTAAAAGTGCCTTGGTTTGAAAATACAGTTACAAAGTATATGTTTTATATACATATTGTTCATGTAGATAAAAGAGTTAATAGACTTTTATCAAATGCCACCTGGTACATTCAGAATCATAAACAAGTATTAATCTAGACACTAAAGAATTAAACATGTATTTGTTTATTCTGTAAAGATTTAAAATTAACTAATGCAGATATAAACAATAATTCCTACTCCTTCATTAATTAACCCTACCACACCTTGCCTTAGAATACTTAACCCATATTCCACAGTTTATCAAGTTATTCCCTTATTCCTAGATCTTCCAAGTATACTGTGACGTTTTTGAAAGTATGGCTACTACTGCATTCGGTTCATATTAGGAGCTAAATGATATTTGTAGCTTAAGTAAAAGTATTTGCAAAAAACTGCTGGAAAATTTTCATAAAATATGGAGATAAATGCACTCACCCATAATTTTGTCTCATTTTTCTTTTAGTGACGACATATTTTAAAAATATAGAGTAATAATCTATATGTCTACCCTTCAACAAGATTTTAAGACTTCAAAACAGGTGATCTGTAAATACTTAATGAAGGAACGCGTAATAATTAGAAACCTTGAATTATAGGTTCCTGAATCTGAGATAAGGCTACTTTATCTCATTCTGAAGGACTCCTTCAGGTAATATGGGAAAATAGTTTAACTTAAACAAAACAAAGCTCTGCAACGAAAAACATTTTCCTCAATGCTCCATAGATATTGTGCTAGAAATATGTAACTCCTCAGTATGCACATCTGCCTGCTTTGATGAAGAAAATTAGTGAAATTTCTAATGCCTCTTATTGAAGATGAAAAAATTATAGTAAAATTGACATGTAGAATGAATACATAGAGCATAGAGAACTTTTAGGCCAGTGAAACTACTTTGTAAAATCCTATACTAGTGGATACATAACATTATAAATTAACATCAAGGGTTAATGTGAACTATGGACTTTGGATGATAAAGATATAATAGGCTTTCATCAATTATAACCAATATACTTCTCTGATGGGGGATGTTAATCACAGAGGAGGCAACATATATATGTTTGGTGGGGCATATATTGAAAATTTCTACTTGATATTGCTGAGGACCTGTAACCCCTCTATAAAATAAAGCCTATTACAAACAAACCAATAAATAAGAATGACTATGTGATTGCTTAAAGAACTCTTCAGTGCCTCAATTTGTGGTCTCTGACTTCCTGGAGTATCCTGTGCTGGTAATGGACCACAGGGCTCAAACCAACCATATAATTTAAGCATTTCTGTAATATTTGTGGACTGAACGATCATTTCTATTATTTCATCATTTCATTTATAAAGACAAATTCCTCTGACTCTGACTTTATATTTATGCAAACTCACCCTCCAAGGCACTAGGAACGTTATGACTTCATGCTACCCACTGAAAACATGACTTAACCAGGGCTTCATTATAAATCTGATCCCAGATCTCATTAAATGTTTGGGACCAAAAGACAAAATAAAGCACATATGTCATAATTTTTACCCTCTCTATGAAGGTTATTTGATCACTTAATTCTGACATAACAAGTACATAGGATGGAGGGATTGGAAGTCCTCCACAATACACTTTTCAAATGTGTAACAGGAGAGAAGCAGGAAGTGTACACTAAAGATATTTCAGTGGCTCACCAGCACCTCTCCACAGGGTATAATGACATCTACAGGAATGACAGCAAACCTTGATTCTTGCAGTTTTGTTATGTTTCCCATTAAAAATGACATTTTTACAGAGCTTTTCCATAAAATCAGACAATTCTAAAACATTTCTTGCATTTGTGAAAAATATGTCCAAAATGTACCTTTTGGCAGGTCATTTGTCTACTTATTTCTCCAGCTGCATGAAAAATAATAGCACCATATCATTTTAAATTAAAAATGTAGGGTAAATCTCAAATATAATAGCAGATGATTTGTTGGAATCAACAAAAAAGGAAGTCTAAGATGTTGGAACAATTACTTCATGATCTCTCTGGACAAGTTCATGCAGGATTATCTTCATGTTGATCCAAAGGCTGTATTCTGTGGTCCATACCAGTACCTTTCCACAGCTCCCAGGGCTAAAGTTACAACTCAGCTATTGCAGCAGAATAACTGAAATCCATTTTATAGACATTCTGGTGGAACACAGTGCTTCTTTTCAAATTGCTGATACCTCTGCCATTGCTCATGCTTATATCCAATGAAAGATCAATCAGAAAGTTAAAATATAATTCATACACCTCAAAGTGTAACCACAGAACTAGCTCAAACTGGTCTTATCCTGTTTCTAACAAGACTCAGAACCAAAGTGTAAACCTTGGGTATGCCACCCAAGAGTAACACTTGTGAACCCTTAACTATTCCCCTCACTGGAACCAAAGGACCTGGAAATGACCAGACACTAAACACCAGATCCCATTCATAAGCAAAGGGACCATTGTCCCGGAATATCTGGTGCTGAAACCTCTTAAACCTGTTCTAAACCCTGGGTCAGGGAGACAGATTTGAGCCCTGACCCCAGTTTCCCTGTCAGTTGACTCACAAATAAAAGCCTTTTCTTTTCGCAAAAGCTGATGCCATAGTATTGGTTTCTATGCATATTGGGCAGGAAGCCCTCGCTTGGTAACAAAAGTAAAATACATGCACAGTCAGAGCATTTGGATGGCAAGTGGAAAGAGTGAAAGATAGATAAATACTTAGGCAATGATGATGACTCAGATTTTTGCATGAAAACACTACACACATTCACAACAGGCAAGTTTATTAACTATCTAGCATGATGATTATTTACTATTCATTAAGTGGAAGTGGATCAACATAAAGATCTTCATCCTTGTCATCATGCTGAATACGTGGGGGAGGAAGAAAAAGAGATGGGGTTGGTCTTGCTGTCTCAGGTCATGACAGAGATAGAAAAGTTGGACAGGGAGACAGGAGAAGCAGGCACACTTGGTGCAACTTTATAGTAATACACTCAATTTTTGTCTGACTCCTTTACTTTTTATTTCTCTAAAAATGTTTGTACACAATGCCAATCCTTCCACTATTGACCTTAATTTCGGTGCCCATACCATAGAAGGGTTCATGTTGTAAAAGAAGTAAAAAATAACCTTAAATATCAGAACCCTTCTACCAGATTGTCTGAGTACTGTTTGTTGTCTGGCACTGCTTCTCCGTCTTCTTCCTCATCTCTGGCTCATGTGGTATTTCTATTTCTACATGTTTAAGGAAACTGCATAGTGTTTTTCACAATGGCTGCACCAAAATGCATTTTTATCAACAGTGCACAGGATTTCCTTTTCTCCACGTCCTTGTCAACACTTCCTGTCTTTGGTCTTTTTGACAACAGCCATTCTAATAGGCGTGAGGTAGTATTTCATTGCAGTTTTGATTTGCATTTTCCTGATGATTAGTGGTGTTGAGCATTTTTCATGTCCCTGTTGGCCATTTGTATATCTTCTTTGAAGAATATCTATTCAGATTTTGTGCTCATTATTTAATCAGATTGCTTTTGTTTTGTTGTTATGACTGTTCAGCTGTATGAGTTCTTTATATACTTTAGATATTCACCCTTTATCAGATATAAAGTTTGCAAATATTTTCTCTGATTCTGTAGGTAGCTTTTTCATTTTGTTGATGGTATTCTTTGCTATGCAGAGCTTTTCAGTCTGATGTAGTCCAACTTGGGTTTTTTTTTATTGTTTTTTCCATGTACTACTATTTAAAATTTTTTTATTGTTGTTCAATAGCAGTTGCCCCCATTTTCCAAATTACTCTCCCCTGCTCTACCCATCCTGCACTTCCACATTCAATCTCCCCCTCTCATTGTCTTTGTTCTTGGGTCCTTTATATGTGTTCTTTGACTCGACCCTTCCCTTTCTTTCCCCCATTATTCTCCACCCTCATCCACTCTGGTCACTGTCAATTTGTTCTTTATTTTCATGTCCCTGGTTCTGTTTTGCTTGCTTGTTTGTTTTGTTGATTAGGTTCCACTTATAGGTGAGATCATATGGTATTTGTCTTTCACCACCTAGCTTATTTCACTTAGCATAATACTCTCCAGTTCCATCCATGCTGTTGCAAGGGGTAAAGTTCTATCTTCTTTCTGTTGCATAGTACTCCATTGTGTAAATGTACCACAGTTCTTTGACCCACTCACTTACTGATGGGCACTAAGGCTGTTTCCAGCACTTGGCTATTATAAATAACACTGCTATGAACATTGAGGTGTATAGGTTCTTTTCAACAGGTATTTCAATATTCTTAGGGCATAATCCCAACAGTAGAATCACCGGGTCAAAAGGCAGTTCCATTTTTAGTTTTTTTGAGGAATTCCATACTGTTTTCCAAAGCGGCTGTACCAGTGACCTACAGTCTATGGTTATCTTCTTCCAATGTTAATCTAGCAAATCAATAATCAGCAGTCAGGCTTAAGCTCTATAGGGTGGAGCAGAACAATTCCTTGAAGTGGGGCTATTGCTTCCCCTCAGGCTGATGCCACTTGGAGGGGCATGCTCTGCCTGAGCAAGATGGCTCCTGCAGTACAGGGAATGGCTTAGCCCAGGGATCCTGATGGCTGCTCCTTCAGTTCTGTTCCCAAAGCCACCATCCCCAGGCTTTCCTCAAGTGTCTCTAATCTACTCCGCCACCACCACCACCCACCTTTGCCAGAGCCTGCAAGTGACTGCAAGTGAAATTTTATGCATTAGCCTATTGAAAGACTCTCTGTGTCTCTAGCTATCTCTCTCTGGTACACAGAAACCCCACCGCTTTTCACAGCTGGATGTTATCTGGGTTCCTTTCTAGCCCAGTTTGGGTTTAGACCCCACACTTCTCCAGGAGAACCACTCAGCTGCTGCAATTTCCTTCTGGAACTTCAGCTGCTGCCCATGGGAGGCCAGCCAGCCTTCTTGCACCTCCTCCACACTCCGTACCAGTCACATTTTGGTGAAGTGGTTTCTTCTGTCTTCCTGTGGTTATAAGGCTTCTCTCCAGTTATTGTTCTGTTGGTTACTCTGGATGATTTCTCTACAATTAGGTTTTAATTCCAGACTGGTTCTGGGAGGAGGTTAGTGCAGCTTCCACTTGTCTGCACTCTTGGATCTCTCCTAAAACCTATTTTAATATTAGTATAGTCATACCAGTTTTATTTTGGTCAGAGTCTTCGTGGCCTAAACTTTTTGACTATTTTACCTTCAACTTTTCTGCATCCTTATATTTAAAATGTTTCCTTTGCAACATATAGGCAGAGACTTTGTCCCCATCTGACAATCTTAACCTTTAATTAGAATATTAATCCATTTATAGTTAATGTTATTTTACTACTACAACTATTTGCTTTCTACTTGTCCCATTATTTCTCTATTCCTTTTTTCCATTCTTTTGTTCTGTTAAGTTAGTAATATTTTGTTTATTCTCTTCCTCCCTGCCATTAGCTTATTAGTTATATACTTTTAAACTTTTATTGTAAGGATTACTCTAGAGTATGTTTTCTCAAGGATGTCATGATTAATATTTAGAACTAAATTCTTTATGGAGTGTGGGGAGGGGCTGTTCTGTGTATATTGTAGGATATATAGCAGCATCCATGGCTTCTACCCACTAGATGCCAATAGCACCATCCACCCTCCCACAATCATGGCAATCAAAACTGCCTTCAGACACAGTCAGTATACCTTGTTAGAGGAAAATCTCACCCCTTGAGAACCACTGCTGTAAAACTGGGCTGACCAGTAACCACCTGTGACACTTGCAATGTGGTTAGTCCAAATTGAGGTGTGCTCTAAGAATAAAATACCAGGTCTTAAAGACTTAATATGATTTTTTAAAAACCTCTTTCATAATGTTTATATTGATTTATAAAATTTAAGATGTATTAGGTGAAAATATCATTATTAATATAATTTAACCCACTTCGTTTTTACTTTTTATAGATAAAACTGCTAGAAATTGAAGAATTTTTATGTCATTCTTATCTGTGGTTTGCAATATATTTCTTTGACAGCACTTCTCTAGAGATTATGGCATGAATCCTTCACTTACTAGAGTCTAACATAAATTAATTAGTACTTTATCCCTGGCTGGTGTGGCTCAGTGGATTGAGCACTGGACTGCAAAGCAAAGGGGGCACCAGTTCTGGTTTGCGCATGCCTGGGTTGTATGCCAGGTCCCCAGTAGGGGGCGCATGAGAAGCAACCACACATTGATGTTTCTCTCCCTTTCTTTCTCCCTCCCTTCCCCTCTCTCTAAAAATAAGTAAATAAAATCTTTTATAAAGTTAATTAGTACTTTTGAAAATTACCAGACAGTGAGAGGATTTTAGAACACTCACTCTGTTAACTGCTTTTTCCCTCCTTTTGTGCTATTACTGTAAATTATTCTTTTTGTTATTTTTTTCTCAGCAATATTTTTCTTTTTTGCATTTTTATTGATTGTTTTTTTTAGATAGAGAAGGGAAGGTGGAAGGAGAGAGAGATAGAGACATTGACTTGTTCCGCTCATCCATGCATTCAATGGCTGCTTCTTATCTGTGCCCCTACCAGGGACTGAACCTGCAACCTTGGCACACCAGGATTATGCTCCAACCAACTGAACTACCCTTTAACTCCTTAGTTGTCAGACTTCCATACAGTTGGACTTTCTGGCAGTTCTGGTTATTTTTTGTTTTTAAATTTGTTGTTGTCCTTCTTTAGGTTATGCAAGGAGGCAAAGTGTATCTACCCATGCATCCATCTTGGCCAGAAATCAGGTTAGTATTCTTCTGACACCATGCATAATTATTACAATATGATTGACTATATTCCTTATGCTGTACTCTTACATTCCTGTGACTACTGCATTAAATGCTTGCTCTTTTATCCAAGGATAGTAAGGAAGTTTATTTTTCAATGGTGATTAAGTAGAACATTGACTTAACCTTGTTTTTTTAACATGTTTTTATCTTTAATATTATCTCTATCTGAATGTGATAAGTTAGTATGCACTAATGCATTCAGAAAATATTCTTCTTTCTTCAATAAATCCACTTTACCTGGCTAGGTAGCTCAGCTGGTTAGAGCATCTTCCCGATACACCAAGGCTGTGGGTGAGATCCCCAGTCAGGACACATGCAAGAATCAACTAATGAATGCATAGATAAGTGGAATAAGAAATCAATGTTTCACTCTCTGTATCTCTCTCTCTCCCATCATCTCCCTCTAAAATCAATAAATAAATTTTAAATAGAAAAACACATTTTTAAAAGAGAAATCCACTTTATCTCTGTGCATGAAAGAGAAGAAACTTGTTGGCTGTATGCTCTCATTTTTCTTATATTTTATAAATTTTTAAAATGAGATAGATACATTGTGTCCCTGAGACTCTCAGGTATGTGTGGTAGAAATACAATACAAAGTATTTGGTACTCAGATATAAGGTCCAAGTAACTGCAATGCACAAGTATGGGGGCCTGGCCTAGACACAAGTAAATTAAGCGTTTCAAATTGCATCATCGCAATTGTCACCTTTATTATCTTCATTGATCTCTCAGTGTCTCTTTCCCTGTTTCCCTCATCTCTCAGGGGAAGAGGATGTATTGGTTTTCTCGTTGATGCTTTAACAAATTACCACAAACTTTAAGGCTTTAAACAACACATATTTATTCTGTTAAAGGTAGAAGTCAGAGTACAAAATTAGTCCCACCAGACTAAACTCAAGGGATGGGCAGGGTTAATTCCTACTGTAGGTTCATAGGGAGAATCTGCTTCTTGCTGTGATGGTTACTTTTGTGTGTCAACCCGACTAGGCCACAAAGTGCCAGATATTTCATTAAACATTATTTGGGGGTGTGGGTGTATGGGTGTTTATGGATGAGATTAACATATGAATCTGTAGACTGAGTAAAGTACATTGACCTCACCAATGGGGGCAGGCCTCATCCGATATATTGAAGGCCTGGGTAAAACATAAAGGCAAAGTAAGAAATAATTCACTCTTTCTGCCTCTCTTCATAATGGACATCAGTCATCTTCTGACTTCAGACTTGAATTCAAAATGGAACTTATACCATCTACACTCCTGAGTCTCTCTAGCTTGGCAACTAAAAACCTTGGGACTTCTTGGTCTCTATAAGCCAATTTCTTATAATAAATCACTTTATATATTTTTTCTGTTCCTCTGGAGAACCCAGAAAAATGAACTTGCCTCCTGCACTACCAGAGGCTGCCAACCTTACCTGGTTTGTGGCCACATCCCTCCGATCTCTGCTTCCATGGTCACACTGCCTTCTACTCACTCTGATCTCCTGCCTGGTCTCTTATAATGACTTTTGAGTATAGCAGCCCCACCCAAAATGAAGTATCCAAATAATCCAGTACAATCTTCTCACCTCAAGATTTTACTCATATCAGCAAAATCTCTTTTACTTTGTAACTAATTCACATGTTCTAGGCATTTATATGTTAACATCTTTAGGTGGTCAATACTCAGCCCACCACAGAGGATGTCTTGTTTGTCAACTGTCACAGTAAAGTCCTAGGAAGTATTTTTATTGGCCCAGCTTTGGTAACAAGGCCATCCCTAGGACAATTACCATGGCTCAAGGGATGTCAAGAATTGGCCAGCCAAATTTGCATGCCCACTCCTTCTGAAAGATGAAATGAAAGTGTTGTGACAATGGTCACACCAGGTCCATAAGAACTGGAGAAAAATAGCTCCCCCCGAAATGTATTGCCATTATCAGAAGAGAAAGGGCTGGTGGGTAGAAAACAACAACAACAACAACAACAAAGTACCAACAGATGCTCACCACATAGACCCATTCGGACCACACTGTCAGCACTCTTTGATAACAGTGCAGGACTGCCCTCATTGAGAAGCTCTAAGGATGAAAGTGTGTGCTTGATGTGCTTATGGTTTGGACAAAAGTAGCAATAAACAAAGTCATGGGATTTAGCATCAGAAAAACCTGGATTTGTAGTCTGACTCTACCTTTTCTGGCAGTGTGCAACATTAGACATGTTATTGAAATGTCCTGATTTGCAGTTCACTCACAGGTAAAATAAAATTGCTCACTGTATTGGACATGGATATTTTTTTCATATTTTCTGACTATGCAGCACATTTTGGAAACACTTTTACCATACTGGAATATCCCCAGATTTCAGAGTCCTGCTTCCACAAGGTAGAATGCAGAAAACAAAATTCCCAACCTCTCATGCAGTGGCTTTGGCTTCTCCAATCGGGCTCAACCACACAGAATATTGCCAGTAAGGAAGCAACGAGAAGAAGGAAGCTCCAGTCAGAATTCACTTGGGCTAGCAGGAGAGGCAATAATGCTGCCTCTTCCAATGGCAGCAGCAACAGTGTACGCAGTTTCTCAATGCTTTTTTTTTTAATTTTCATTGTTTTTTAGTACAGTTTTCTGTCTTTTACTCCCATCCCATACCACCCCCCAGTTCTCCCCCCTCCCTCCCCTTTCCACCCCCCTTAGTTTTTGTCCATGTGTCCTTTATACTTGTTCCTATAATCCCCTCCCTTTTTCCCTGACATTCCCTCCCCTCTCCCCTCTGGATACTATCATCCCCTTTTCTATTTCAATGTCTTTGGCTATATTTTGCTTGCTTGTTTGTTTAGGTGCTTAGGTTCCTGTTAAAGGTGAGATCATATGGATCAAATACCATATGATCTCAATGCTTTCTGAGTCCAGCTCTCAGCACAGAAGTGACCTAGATGCGGGGTTGGGAGTTGGCAGCACCCTCCCTGATGCTCTGTAAGACGTGCTCTGTTTCCTCTCCAGGCCAGCTGTGCCGTGTGTTTTCAAAACTGTTCCATGAGCTTTACATTCAGTTTGGTTTTTCAGGCCTCCCAACAACTCTATGGTCAACAACTATCCTTTTAATAAATTTCCTTTTTTGACTTATCATGTTTCAGGATAGGCTTCTGAGAAAATCCAATGAAGACAAAACTTATTAATGGAAGTCCAGTATCAGAAAAAGAGTTATACATTGACTTTTACCATTTTAGATACAAATAGGCATTTAAAACTACAATTCCAAAGGGAATGCATCCACCATTGCCTTCTTCAAATCAAAATGCTAAAATATTGAATTTTATTTTTAAAATTTTGAGATCATTCCCATGACTTTCTAATGTATCTGGCATACATTATTTATTTCCCATAAAAATGTTGGTAAAATTCCCTAGAGGGAACAGTCTTTTTAATATATCAAGTCATCTTTTTGTTTACCCCACAGGTAAAGGTTTAATATGTGGTTGCACTGGAAATAGTGCTGAAATTTGAGAATGCATTTAAAATAGTGACACTAATAATCTATAATATTCTACTGATTTGGAATATAGTTTACAAGAAAAACCAATTACTTTTATAGATAAATCAAAAACCTTACACCAAGAATATGTGAATGATTTTCATTTAAACAAATTAAGAAAAGTGATTCATCTTTGCTGCAAAGTGATTCTGTTGCATTTAATCAGGGAACATTCACAGCATTTGGCCTCAGTGTTACTGAAAAACTTTAAAAAAGCAAGAACAACAACAACAACAAAAAAAAACTAGAGTACATTTTCCCTCAGGCTTTAACTTGAAAACTCAATCAAAATTTATTGATAAAAGACTGCACCAGCTAAAATATATTATCCTAATTTATGAATCAGTAAGCATTTCTGTGATTTTTATGCACTATAAATTAAGTAACTTAATTTATGCTTAAATGTGTCAGTAAATGAGATGCCTAAAGCAATGTGTGGATCGAATACAATTCTATTAATGTCAAAAAGTGGTGGCACTTGTATTCTAATCATAATAGAGTTTACGTAGACTGCTTTAACAATTTGCATACTAGATTCATTTTATTTATATAGTGGTCCTTCTTTTCTTGCACCTGGCTGATCTACCCACGCACCAAAAAGACTAACTGAAAGCCTCAAGAAAAGTAGGCAATTGCCTCCCCACTTTTCTATTTGTCTCTCCCAAAACTCACACCTCCTTCTAGCCGGCTTTGGTTTTTGATCAGCTGCATTTGTAACAGACGCGAAGCTGAATTTAAAATGTTGAGTGAGAAACTGGCATCCTTTCTTGATTTAGGTACCTGTAGCCGGTTTCCTTGGAGATCTCTGCTTTGCTCCTCCTGAGATTTTCCCTCAAGACTCCTTGGTGTCCGGAGCTGGCCCCTAGGGTAAGGTATGGGGAGATTTACACACTGATGAAGGAGCCACTTGGGAAAACATAAAGTAGGATCAGATAAACTTCCTTTTTAAGGTTTAACATTGTCAAAAATTTTCTGACAGATTGAGGAGGATCCATTCAGGATTTTTCATTGGAAAATAGCATCAAGGTCTTTGAAGTAGAACTCTCTCTCAGTGATTGTGCTAAGACCTGAACAAGTCAAAAACATAGATGTTTGAAATAAGCAGCTTTGAACAAAGCATTTATGAAACGGACAAAGCTTTCCCACTAGATTCTAGTAATGGCCTGACATGTTATCAGCTTGGGGATGAATTACTGGATGTGTACAAGTATAAACTTGGAGCCTAATTATGGTAAGCCTAACTATGTAGAGGGCTGAAGAGAGCTGGATAAGAAAGGATGTCACTGCTACAGCAGGTAGATGTTTCTCAGACTGTGTGTGCAGTGCAGGTGCTCAGTAGAGACACCGAGAATAATAACAGACAAACAAACAAACCTGGCACAAAAGGCCTCAATAGACTTTGGTTCTCTCTCCTTGCTTCTTCTTTCTTTTAAAATTTCATTTATTTATGTTAGAGAGAGGGGAAGGGAAGGAGAAAGAGAGGGAGAGAAACATCAATTGTGTGGTTGCCTCTTGTATGCCCCCAACTGGGGACCTGGCCTGCAACCCAGGCATGTGCTCTGACCAGGAACCTAATAGGTGACCCTTTGGTTCACAGGCCCATGCTCAATCCACTGAGCTACTCCAGCCAGGGCACTCCTTGCTTCTTCTTGGAAGCTGAACTGATCACTGTGGATCATTTTTTGTGGGAAGGCCACAGGAGGCAGACATTGCTCTTTCTGCAAATATGAGAATGAGGTATGCCAAGCTGATAAATTAAGTTGTGGTTTCAGCTCTGCTCACTCTTAAGAGTTTTTAGCAGCCTTCTTGTACTCCCATGTCTCTGGGTATAAGCTACACATATTGCAAACTTAGATCAAAGTTCTAATTTTTCTATGGGATGCAAAAATTGAGCAGAAAAATATAGTTGATCATATTTTTTAAATACCCACATAACTCAAAATATTAGGAAAGGTTTCTTTTAACACAGAAAACCAATACATAGATTTGTAACAGCCTATTTTACAAATGTCAAAGTATTTAGGCAAATAGTAAGGACCTAGCTAACTGTAAAAGAACCTGAGACCCAAGACTAACTAACTAAATGATAAGTGAAGCCCACTTTCTGTTTAAGAAAAGATAGGTGGCAAATAGGAAAAGACTTAGATAAAAGTAAGACCAAATATAGCCCAGAAATTGAAACTGTTTGTCTTAACTCTGTGTTTTAAAATCAGATTCAGACTACCACTTCTTATATGGTTGGTACCCAATAAAAACCAAAATTTTGGACAAAAATATGTTACAAAATAAAATGGAAGCATCCCATTTACAAAATCAGATTTTAAAAATAAAATACTTAGTAGTAAACTTTAAAAATTAAGATCTTCCTGTAAAGAAATTGGGGTGTATAAAAAATAAATAAATGGAGATATACTTTGATCTGTTATAGAAAGATTCAATAAACATATATATCCTCCCAAAGTTTAATAGGTTCATTCAATGTCTTCCCCCCAAAATGCAAAGAAGTATCTTCCTCTCTTTGAAGTTGCAAAAATGATACTATAATTTACTTTAAAAAAATAAATGTATAAGTGCAGCCAAAAAATTTGTAAAAAAGATTAATGTGAAGGGAATATGACTACCAGCATCAATATGCGTAAAGCTTCAATAATAAGAAATGTTATTACTAGCCAAAACCAAACAGGTCTATGAAACAAAAGGGAATTTAGAAATAAACCCCCAAACAAAATAAGAATTTAGTACATATAAATATATGTCTTCAAATTATTGAAGAAAAATGAATTATCCAATAAATGATGTTAGAACAAATGACCTAGCAATTTAGAAAGATCTCAAAATAAATTACATATATGTAAACAACTAAGTATAAAAATCATATCATAAAAACACTTAAAAAAGATAATTTTTTTACAATTTTGTTTAGAAGGCTTTTTATAAGAAGATTAAAAATCCAAAAGTCATTAGGAAATGGATTAATACATGATTACATAAAAACTAAGAACTCCTGCAAGACAAAAGCAAACACTACAAATAAAGATAAAATACAAGCAACTAACTGAAGGGGAAAAAACTATTTTCAACAAATGACAATAAAATTCTAATTTTTAATATAAAATTAACATTTGCTAATTAATGAGGAAAAGAAGCAACAGAATAGACAAAAACTGACATAGGGTGTAGACTTGTAAGTCAATTTAAAATATTTTATTTAACAAAGGAACACTTCAGGTATAAAACAAAGTCTGTTTTGTGAGTCTTGATTCCCATAGGCAGGCCTTATAATCAGCTGGGAGACCTTGTGTGGCCATACTAGTTGCTTATGGCTCACACCCAATATGGTCAGCACCTATGTCCCTTCCAGTTATATAGTTTTAATATCATCCCTGCTAGTGGGGGACTGACAAACAATAAACCGACAAAAATATACAGCAGTTTCTCAACCTCTGTAGCATTGCCACGTTGGACCAGATAGTTCTTTGCATTGGGGCTGTCTGGTATATTGTGGGATGTTTAATAGCATCTCTGGCATCTACCCAGTAGATGGAGGTAGTAGCAGCTCCTCCTCCCCAGTTGTGGTAAGCAAAATTGTTTCTAGACATTGTCTAATGCCCCAAGCAGGTAAGTGTTACACGGTTGGGTAGAGAGAGACAGAATAGAGAGGAGACACATGTACCCTTCAATAGGGTGGTAAGGTAAGAGCTCTGAAAAGATGCCATTTGAGCAGCAACCTGAAGTGAGTAAGCCACACTGCCCTTGAGGGAAGAGTATCCCAGGGCAAGGTAACAGCAAGAGCCAAAGGCCCTGAAACATAACTATGTCTGGCATGCTTAAAGAAAAGCAAGAACGCCAAAGTAACTGGAGCAGAATGAGAGAGAGAGTGAGGGTGAGAGTGAGAGAGAGAGAGAGAGATTGGTAGATGACGTCAGAGAGGAAGCGGGGAGCCAGATCCATTACAGTCTTGTAGGCGATGGCAAGAACTTTGAATTTTACTTTGTATAAAATGGAAAACCACAGGAAGGTTTTGAGAGAAGACTGATATGATTTATCTAATGTTAACAGGAAAAAAAGAAAAATAGCTAAGAATCTTATGAAAAAATAATCAACTTCAGTTGTAATTAATTCAAAGGACTTTTAAAAAATTGATATACTGCTTTTTTCACCAAGGATATTAGCAAAGGATAAAAAGTTGAAACATCCAGTGATGGTGAATCTTTAAGGAAAGGGACACATTCCTCTGCTTTTGATTGATGTAAATTTCTTTGAAGAACAATTTGTTTACATCTACTAAAAATTTTAAATTGATATAATAATTGCATTGAAAAAGAACTTAACATATAGATATATTTGCACAAATGTGCAAAAAACAAAGTTACATCTTGTCACATTGTTTGAAATAGTAAAATCTCAGAATTTTGTTGAGGGTCACCACTACACTGGCCTGGTTATATAAATTAAAGCAAATCCATGTAATAGCAACTGTGCAGTAATCAAAAAGTTTAAGGTAAATCTATATAGGCTGAAATGGAAATATTTCTAACAAATATTGAAACATTAAAAAACTAAACTTAAGTACAAAAGAAACTTATAGTATAATTCTGTTGTTATTTAAAGAATTAGAAAGGCACATGTTCGTTTGCTTTAAGGATATTTATTTTCTTTATATTTGGTTCCAATTAACTGATTTGTTCCCTGTAATCTTTACTGAACATTGTAAAAGATGGTTTTTAATGATTGGTTCCTTTTGTTCAGGTGTTTCATTTTTAGAACTTTGACTATTTTGTATATTTAATTTGAGGAACTTTGCTTTTTAAAAATATTGCACTCTTTACATTTATATTTTAATATAATTTTATAATAAACATAATAATAACTCTAAAAGTAGAAACTCAGTACCGCCACATGGGCAGAAAATTCCTGGAAGGATCCATAAACAACTGTTACCCATGGTTATCTCTGGAGCGTGGAAGCAGAAGTGAAAGGGGCGGGAGATTTTATATTTCATTTTATAGTTCTATATAATTATTAAATTTTTAACATGTGCATATTTTCTATAATATTGACATTTTAAAGTAAAGCAAGAAAATAAAGTCTTCTAGAATACCAGTGCCATTCCATGAGCAGTCTCTACACCAGTGGCTTTGAACTCCCATCTCCGGGGCCTATCTTCCATTCCTGGTCTAGGATTACTTCCTAGAAATGATAACAGATTTTCTCTTCCCAGATTTTTTTCTCAATAGTCTAACTGCATTTTCCCTTGCTGTTCTTCCTAGCACTTCAAGTAACCATCTCATGTGATTTAACCTGTGGCCCATCTGCTTGTGTAACTGGGATGCAAACTTGGTCTTCTGTGCAAGAGGGTCAGGTCAAAGTTTAATAAACTCCCAAGTGCAAGCAAGTAACACTATCACCTAGGAAATGCTTTTGTAAAAGATAGTAAAATTTAATAGAATCAACTTCATTAAGATGCTCAATAACAGTATTACATACAATTGAAAGTTAGATTTAAAATTGTTTTATTGTTGTCTTCATACTTTTATCATCAAATTATAGATTACTATGGATTTTGTATGGTTTAGGGCTCTTTGAGCAGATGCATGAGTTAATGGGGATTTGGTCCTTCCAAAACGTCTGGGGAGACCTTTGGTCCACACTGAAAGGTCCTTGATATTTATTTGGTTCTGCCCAAAACATCCACAGAGATATTTGGCCTGCATGGTTAACATAAATCCTGCTCTTCTCCAAGATTTGAACCCTCACCCACCGACCTGACCCCATGTGCCATTACCAGCTAGGCTACCAATGCAAAAAGGGTTATCATTGGTCTTAGAGACACAACACAATTATTGGGCCAGTAAAACATGATAGTACCTTTTATGTATTAATCCTGAAAACCAAAAGCATAAATAAATATATATGATTGTGGACCCTTTGAGTAGGATCAAATTTCAAAGATCTTTTGGTGTGGACCAAATGTCTCCGTGGATATCATGGGCAGAACCCAATGTTCTTCAATGGATGCATGCCTAGCTCTTAAGCTCTACTCACATCATAAAACAGAGATACCAATGGCAAAATAGTAGATGGTGTGGTCATTTTTTTTCTTACTGGCCTCATTAGGCCCATTTTTGGTGCCACACAGCCCAGAGAATATACGGGAATATTGTCTCAGATTGATTTGGGGCAACATGGAGTTTGCAAGGAAGAATTTCTTATCCTTCTGTTAACCACCCTTCCTCCCATGTTGGTTTCCTCTCACCATTCTTGAACACTACTTCCATAGCCATTACTCCCACCTCTCAAATCTAGATTCAGTGCTTTCCATCTCTGCTACTATGATAGGTTACCCTGAGCTGTTAACAGGTAGCCAATAATAAATGATGGCATTCTTGACATTTTCACAAGGAATAAAACAATGTATGTAGGTGTACATGTCAATTTTTGATGTCCAAATTCATTCATGCTTTTTCTAACTTTCATTGTTTTCCTTTATATATAACATCTATTTCCAAGCAGAGTTTTCTATATCAAAATGTACTGATTTGTTGACATGTTCTGGCTGAATAACTGTCAGATTCCAATTTGGCCTTTTTTCTTTCTTCTGCTCCAAGTGAATAAACACTAGGGAGGAAAAAAACCCGGATATTCAGAATCAGCCCAAATAGCATATGTCTTGTCCTACTCAGCCGGAGTCAGTGGTATTGCAGCTTCAATTAATAAATGTTGTTTACCAGCAAAATAATAAACAGTTACTATTTTTCAGTAATTATATATATAATTATCAAGGTATCCTACTCTTTAAGGACAGATGAGATTCCATAAACTGTCTGAAAAGTTAATTTGATTAAATCATATTTTATATTTTAATTACAGAATTGAAGATATTCTCGTGGAAAACAAATTCTGTATTGCCCAAGTCAAAAGCTTTTAGGAAAGAAAAAACTGCTATGGTGATTAGTATTGCAGTTTTCTAGGCACTGTCAGATCAAAACATTCCAGACCATTGTTGTACCTAGTGATTAACTCTTTTTGTCTTCAGGTATTGAACATTTGGACAAATCTCAGCAGTAACTTCCCTACTTGATGATCTACCCTTTCATTATTTCCTTCCACTATAAAACCTTAGGAATGTCTGTTTTGCCAGAGTATATTCAGGTACTACATAGAATCCTCATACCTCTTATGCTTTCAAAATGTGTTTATGGACTTGCACAGATAGGTGACTAACACCTGGCATATTTCTCAGGAAAAGCCCTTAACTTCAAGTAATGTGTTAGGTTCCTATTTTATCAAGTCTGAAGTTTCATATATTGAGTAATAAATAATATCTGCTATGAATATTTTATGTATTATAAACCTCACTCTTAATATAGAAAGCATGAAATATTAGCAATAGGGCTTTAATTTGCAACCAGCCTCAGAGGACAGCTACCACTTTATACACAAAGATGTTTCATCTGAGATATGAAAAGAAAACACTAAAATTTTAGTTGCTAACATAAAATAGTAATTATTGGGAAGTGATAACAATGCTATATATATCTTTCAAAAATATGATTACTGAGAAATTAAAATGCTTTTAACATTGAAAAAATAGGTTCCTTTATTTAAGATATATGCATTTGCAATATGAATTGAAAATTTCTTGAAATCTTATTTTAATTACCTGCTTCGTAACCTGTATACAGGGTCTGGCAGAAGTAAGGCCTGCTTGAGTGTGGTTGGTAGGGTAATAATATGGGTGTAATAATTTATAGTTTTAATTTGAGCATTTCACCGAAAATATCATCTGATATGCTTGAGTGTGATATTGTCATGGTACAGAATTACATGCTTATGATTTTGTAATAAAGAATTTTGTAATAAAAATGGGAGTTATTTGTGCTGGGCCCTATATTTTGCAATCAAATACAATAATTTGTGATTACTAATAAATAGGTAACTCATCAATTTTTTATTTATTTAATAGTTATATTATCAGCTCTGACAAACAATACTTACAATTATTAAGTTGCTTTTAGATTTTTCTTTTCAAGTTCCTTTGTAAAACAGTTTCTAAAGCTGAAAACATTTTTTTAAGAAAAATATTTCATTTATTTATTTTTAGAGAGAGGACAAAGGAGGGAGAAAAAGGAGAAAAACATCAATCAGCTGCATTTCTTATGTGCCCTGACCAGGGACCAAACCCACAACCCAGGCATATGCCCTGACTGGGAATAGAACCAGTGACCTTTTGCTTAGTGGGACCAACCAACTGAGCCACAGCAGTCAGGGCAAGCTGAAAACATACTTTTGAGCCAGGTCTTTTTTTCCTATATACCTCAGGCATGTTCTCCTTCTAGAACTTTCTTTGAAGTGACAATAGGCCAAAAGATGAAGAGGGAAGCACTAGAGAGAAACCAAAATTTCACTGCAGCTATTTTATTATTGTAAAGTCAATTTGCCAACCTTAAAAGAACAGTGACATGAAGTGGTGAGAAAAGAGATCAGATAGAATAAGTAAACCAAGGTTCGAATGAAAGGCTGACAAACTGGGATTGAATTCTACAAGTAAAATGAAGTCAATGAAATTTCCTGACTAGTCGACTAATAAAACATTATCTATACAAAGGTTAACTCCAACTCTGTTACAAATTGACAGGCGTCAACAGAGACGGGAAAGAAGATGAGATAGGAATCTGGTCACAGTCATCCTAGCCAGGTGTCCTGACGTCTGGCATAAAGTGGCTGTGAAGCAGAGGCAGAGAGCATTTAAGAAATATCGTGAAGAAGAAATGGGCACTTGGGGAACTGATTGGTATCAGAGGGAAAGATAAAAGAGACTCTCAGGCAATGCAGCCAGATTAACAAATATTTTTAAAGTAAGGACATCTTTTTAAGAAAGTCATAGCCATTTGCAGGATAGTAGTTGTAACTTAACAATCCACTGATGGAGAGAAATCCATCGTAACAAACAGCTGCCATTAACTCAGTATTGGTTTTAGATGCAGTTGTGTTTTACGAATCACAGCAGCCTTATGAGTGCTCACATTGTGCCCCGCTTGGCTCTTCTGCAAGTTGACATTGATATGAATGCTACCCTGGGAGTTGCACAGTAGACAACCTACCCTACTGTACATGGTGGCCGTGACTGCAGTTTCTACACGTATTTAGAAACTGTTGAGCGAAACTTTAGAAAACCCATTTATTCAGTTTTCAAGTACTATCTAGTTCAAAAGGGATTCAGGGATGCTTTGCAAGGACTTCTTAATTCCCCAGGGGGCAGTCATCCATAAATTGGCTACCAACAGGAGGAAAAGAAACAGGCGGGTTGTTGTGAACAGTGATGGGAAAGTTCATGGAGGGAAGAACTGTTTTCCCACCAAATGCCTGGTTTCTCTGCTTCCTACAATAAAGTAGGGGCTAAGAATTATCTACTGTACAATATTAGTCTCCCAGAGCTACTATAAAAATTACCACAAAGCTGGTGACTTAAAACAACAGAAAGTTTTTCTCTCTCAGTTTCAGGGACCAGAAGCCCCAAATCAAGGTATTAGTAGGGTCATACTCCCTCTGAAGGCCCAGGGAAGGATCCTCACTACCCCTTCCAGCCTTGGGGACTCCTAGCAATTCCTGGTGTTACTGGGCTTGTCATGACATCATTCCAATCGTGTCTTCATCTTCACACAGCCTCCTCAATCACCTCAGTGTGCCCTCACCTCTTCTTATGAGTGCACCTGTCATTGGATGTAAAGCTGACTAATCCAGTAAGACCTTACCTCAAGATCCTTAACTAATTACATCTGCAAAGACCTTGTTCCTACAGAATGTTATATTCTGAGGTACCTAGTGGACATGAATTTTGGATAAAACTATTTAATCTCCTGTATATAACTAAGTGAAAACCTAAATATTTCAGGCATGTTCTCACATCTCTGAAAGAAAATATTGCATTTTTAGAGTTGCTGAGTTTTACAAAGATAAAGAAGCATTATGTTCTGATTCTGAAACACAAATAGGAAAATAATAACCCAAGGCTACATTGGGAATTGGTTAAGAGTGAAAATATTTCGATGGAACAAAACAGTACAGGGCATGAAAGAGAAGGCAAGGCCTCTGAGCTCTGGAGGCCTCTGCTTTAACCTCTGGAGAACACAGCCCTCCCCTGACAGGTGGCTGTTGTACACATGTGCTTTCCTACTTGTGATAGACAAGTCCTGCTTTTATTTCATTATAAGAGATGAAATGAAGGAAAGAAGATAGGACATAGTTCTGCAGGCTCGTTATTTGACTTTCTTTTCATAAAACAAAAACCTTTTATTTTCTTGTTAATTGATATTTAAATCCTACAATTAGTTATTATCTCGATCTTTCGTTTTTCTAGCTCGGCATATTCATTCCCTGACGCCTGATTAGAATGTTTTATTTTATTTAAACCATTCTGATTGTTTATTAATGTACAATAGAATGTGTAGGATTTTAAAAATATTAGTTTATAATTCCTTTTTAAAGGTTTATTTTATTCTTATTCAAGAGAAAAAGAGAGAGAGAATCATTGATGCAAGAAAAAAACATCGATCGGCTGCCTCCTGCATGAGCACCAATGTGAATCGATGCTGCAATCTGGGCGTGTGCCCCGACTGGGAATTGAACCATGACCTTTCGATTATGGGGCGACACTCCAACCAACTGAGCCACACTGTCTGGGGCAATATAAATAGTTCCTTTTGAAATCTGAATAAAATTGGGAATTAAAAAAAATCATCACACTTTTTTTATAACCCGAAATCTTTATCCTCTGCATAAAGAAATAGGAAGGAGATAATATGAGAAAGGATTTTAGATTTATAAAGCTGTGTTCTTCTTATTCTTTGTTGCTTTCACATTTCCATGTAGGAAATTAAAGGAAGAATTACATCATTGTAGGAATTTAGTAACCTTTTCCTATATAAGGCTAAATTTGTTCTCCTGTCTAAATTAAACTTAAGAACAGAAGAAATAAGTTTAGCCAGAATAATCATGGCTGATGGTAAAGAGATGAGTAAAACTCTGCTCCTGCTACTGAAGTGCTGAACGAACTAGTGTTAATGAAATAATTATAATATGGCACATGGTACAGTGGCGACATTTATGTATTGATATGAAAGACGAGTGGGGCAGAGAAGGCTTCACTGGGAGATAGCACTGGAGCTAAATCTGGAAGGATAAGAGAGCCTTTGCCAGGCAGAGAATAAGTTAGAGAAGGATGTTCTAAGAAAAACAAACAGCTGTGCTAACTCATGGAGAATGCCGTGTTCAGAAAATGGTAAGAAATGTGTTGTGCCTGAAGAACAGGGTTTGTGTAGCAGATGGAACATGGCAGGGAGTGAGGATAAAAGGAAAAAAGTAGATCAAGATCAGCTTGTGATGTGTTTTGTTCATGCAGTAGCAATGCTTTTTTACAAATACCAGATCATTACATTTAAATATCTCCATTAAAGCATGTTCCTTCGCATTTTTCTACTTCCAAAATCAAGCAGTGAGGCTTACTGATCGTCGGTGTAGGAGAAATACTTTAAAATAAAGTGAGTTTTGATGAGCTGTCAATCTCAAAGCAGATTTTCTCAGACCTCTTTAGGAAGATAGTAATCGAGAGAGCTAGATATTTATGAGAGATAGGGGTTTACTAAATTCCTTGACCTCTCCCCCTAATATTTCAAAAGCCATCCTATAGAGTTTGTGTGGGGAGAGCCAATCCAGACAGGATGGTTAAATTGGAAGAGTCTGCCCCTTTCATTCTTGTGGATTTTAGTAGAAAGATAAGAGGTAGACCAGGAGCATGTTTTCTCTCTCCTCTGGGTTCCTGCTTTGAGACAGCAAAGGGACTGCAGGTAGAGGGTGGGGCATGAACGAAATGAGCATTTGGAAACACTGAAATAGATATTACAAAGACTACGGACCTTGGGTCTAGAGACTCACTGTGTCAGAGCTGCCACAGGCCCAGGAAAATGCCATCCTCCAGTCAGTGCAGTGTTCACCATGCCATGGAAACCCAATCCGGAGGCAAGCATAGACGAGGGTCACAGATAACCGGAGGCACAACTCCTGGCTGCTCCTGTCCTACAGGGACCCCGGAGGTTTCTGAATGCTTTACAGAAGGGATCCCGAAGCACCTGAGCGTGCCAGTAGACCAGCATCTCCTGGGGTCACAGAAAGCACACTCAGTAAAAGAAGTGTAAGGCCCAGAGCAAATGACCAGGCTTCAGTATTAGGTGCCATCATATCACCCTAAAAGTTGTACCTCGGTGCTCACCAGTGCCCGGAAATACTCATCCAGGCTTTTCACAGCAGAGATTAGCCAATCAGCCAGCTAATATTTTTGTTTTGAGTAACAGCAAGCTTTGTTGTAGGGATATAGAAATGAACAAGACAGGCAGAACTTTATGATGGTTTTTGACTTGAGCCCCAAATCATGAGACGGAGGAGGCACATGTGGATCTGGAGAAAGATATGGTGTGGGCTAGAGCCCTGCGACTGAGGACAGTGGCAGGAGATGAAGTGAGAGAGGGAGGCAGAGGCAGAAGATGGAAGGCCTTTAAGGCCATGGTGGAGAGTTTGGAGTTTATTCTGATTGCAGTGGGAAATCATTGAAAGTTTGCACGAAGGAGACTGACATGACCTGATTTACCATTAGAAAGATAATCTTAGGTGCTGTGTGAAAGGGGGACTCTAGGGACCAAAGTGAACACAGGGAGGCTGGTCAGGAAGTGATTTTAGCAGTTCAAGTGAGAAATAACAGAAGCATAGACTAAGTTACAGAGCAGAAATAGTGAACATTGTTAGATTTGGCATATATTTTGGAAGTAGAGCCAACAGGTCTTGCTGATGGATCTGTTTGGGATTGGAGGTAAAAAGAGAAATGGATGCTCTTGGTTTGAGCAACTGGGGTGCAGTGGCCATTCTGACATGAGGAAGGTTTGGTGGGAGACCAGTGGATTAGGTGAGTTTTGTCTTGGCCACGTTAAGTTTGAGATGCCAATTAGACATCCAAGTGAAGATATCAAATTGGGAGACAGATATATGAGTTCAGAGCAGGACAATTTAGGACTGGAGATGAAAAATCAGCCCACAGGCCTCCTGCAGCATATAGATGATATTTAAAGCAAAGGGGCAGGATGAAGTCACTGAGACAAAAAGGAAGGAACTCCTCCGTCACCACCACAGGCTTGTGTGAGCTGTACCCCCCACCCCCGGTCCAGAGACCTTGGGGAATAACAGTAAGAAGGAGAAGAAATCTGAGAGACTAATGTCCTATAAGAAGCTACACATTTATCCCAAGGAATGTTTAAAACTATTTTCCTGGATTAAATTTACAGATTTCAAGTGGAATTTAGATTTTCTTTTAGCCACTATACTGTAAGAGAGGGTTTATCAGATCAGCCTAGAGAAAATATAGATATTCTATTTTCTTTCTTTTTTGTATTTTTTCTTTTTTAAAATATATTTTATTGATTATGCCATTACAGTTGTCCCATTTCCCCCCCTTCATTCCCCTCCACCCTGCACACCCCCTTCCACCCACACTACCCCCCTTTAGTTCATGTCCCTGTGTCATAAGTTCTTTAGCTTCTACATTTCCCACACTACTCTTGCCCTCTCC
>PVKM010015873.1:0-27446 GCA_004027735.1 Carollia perspicillata | reverse complement strand
CCCTAGCTAACTGGCTCTGAGAATTTCTCACATTGGCACATTTAGAGACCAGATGTTGCTGTGTTTTCTCTTCCCTATACCCCTTTCTTAGGCAGATGCTGCTTCTCCTACCCTGGGACTTTACCTACGCTCGTTCAGTAGAATATCCCACACAGCATCACCGTACGCACGATATTTCTCATTTCCTCTAACCTCTTCAAATCGTCTGAACATTTAGGATTTCTATTTTAGTGATGATTATGGAGACCGCATGGAAACATTGACATTCCCCTCCCCCATCTTTGCCATACAGGACTTGTAGTCCAATTAGATGGGGTGTTTATGATACAGGGTGGGCAAAAGTAGGTTTACAGTTGTGAGTATGGGAAACAGAGCTTATTCTTGTGTTATTATTTATTAATTATTGTATTCTTTTCCTTACAAACAACCGTAAACCTACTTTTGCCCCACCCTTAGGATTTAAAGAAAACTATTCATATTCAAATATCATTATGATATGGATGCAACTATGTAAAATAGTATATGCTTCATAAAGACTGGAAGACAAGACGCAAAAATGTAAATAAGGGCTTTAAGGTGACAACATGTAAGCCTGTTTAAAACAAGAAATACATTATATTTGTTAAAGGTTTCTGTTTTCAGCCTAGCTGGAGTGGCTCAGTGGGTGGAGTGTCTGCCCGGGAACCTTGATTCCTAGTCGGAACGCATGCCTGGGTGTAGGCTCCCCAGAGGCAGTTTCTCTCGCACATTGCTGTTTTATTTCTCTCCCTCTTTCTCCCTTCTTTCCCCTCTCTTTAACAAACAAATCTTTAAAAAAAAAGATTTCTGTTTTCAGAGTGTACCCTGACTTGAAATTTTTGCAGATTATGACCTGAGCAACTGGGAAATGAAAAATGTGTTTTAGTGAAATAATCAGAATTTAATTCTAGTCTCCTAAAGAATTGCTTGCTTCTACAGCAATAGGCAGAAATGCACAGTTGGAAAATGTAAATTGTTTTACACCGTGAAGTTTTGTGCCAGGGCTCAAGGACTGGCTGAGGTACTACTGGGGGACAGCCGAGGGAGACGGAAACCCAGCACACAGGGCACCGGCCCGCGCTGTCCGCTGGCCTCAGCACAGCGCAGCGATGCGCCTGGAAGAATCTGCCAGAGCTCCCATCTGAGGTTCGAAATCCCCCACTTCTTGTTTCCTTACAACGCAGATAAGACCAGTCGTTTTCCTTTTGGCAATCCCATTTCAGACAAGTGCTTCTCCTTACAGCAGTAATGAATGGAGTTTGCTTAATCCATTTTTCAAAACATTTAATTTACTAAAGTTGGTTTTTGCAACTACTGTGCTGGTTCCAGATCTCCTTCAATATATAATTATTAATGATGGAAAAATAATCAGTGATCATTTTCTGTCCATGATAAAGCTTAGAAGCTTTTGTAAATGTCATGAGTAAAGTAATATTCTAAAGTTTAAAAGAAATTTAATCACACTTGCCATCGTTAATGTCTTTAACCAGAGTGTGCCTTATTATGAGCCCTCAAGTCATTGTACAAAACAGTTGCCCTCTGGACATTTATTCACTCCCCGTTATCAAGCTAGGTTTTCTCCTCCTTGAGGCTGCTAGTGTATTATTTTGCATCGGTCCTCAGTGACTATCATCTTGCTTTGATGATCTAGTCTTCGAATTTCCTAATGTTATTTCAAAATTAGATTCTTGTTCTCAGAGGTGATAGCAATCCCACACACCTCAATGACATCGACAGATTTGATGATATTAATCTCTATTCCCTTGTGTATCATGAATAAAATTATTAAATGATATCAATAATAAGCCTCTGTATGACATCATAAACTATGCCACCCTCTCAGCTGTTAGCCTAATACTATGGATACTGTTTTAATTCAGTCCTCTATGCAACCGTCTTTTTTATTTTCCTTCAGATCATATATTCCTTCTCTATTGATCTTTGGTTTCTAATTTTATATATAAAATGTGAAATTACTTAGTTCATAACAATAATATTTAGTGGAGCAATCTCTCTTATTCTTAAATCAACCATTTTGAATTCCTGGCCCCTACAAAATTACATATTTACATAATAACTAACGTAAGGAATCTAAGGTGGTCTTAGATATTTGAGGACCAGTTCTTGGTTGTAAGCCTAGAATCCTGGTCTGGTTTTGCTCACCAATGTATACGCCCTGAGGGCCTGACACAGTGCCTGGCACATATTAGGTGCCCAATAAATATTTTTCAATTACTAATGAATGAATGACCCCAAGGTATGCCAAATATTTGTGCCTATATTCTGTACTTTTAATTCATAAAGCACATTGGACTCCACCTTTGCTCCTGTTATTTCCGTCCAAGTATATTTTTAAACAAATTGTTACATCCTCAGTGCCTCGCACTCCCTGGGTTGAAATAAAGATTCAGTTGGAGTAAGCTTTTGAATCTTAGTCTAGAAAGCTAACTGAAAATGCCCTCCGGGCTGGTTCTGCGGGTGAATGCTCTGCACTGTGGGAGAGCTGCATCCAATCATCGCTCCCAGTCTGTGGTATCGGGAGCCACCTGTGCACGGGCAGAGCCTAGTGCCTTTATGTAAAGGATGGAGCCTTCTGTCCCCTTAGGGGAGCCTGTTTAGTCCCCTAAAACAGTTCTAAGTAGAGCTGAAGGTAATGTTGTATTTTCTTGTCATTAAAAAAAAAAAAAAAAGAGAAATATGGGTTTTCCAAAGTTATGCATTTTTTAAAAGATTTTATTTTTATTTATTTTTAGAGAGAGAGGAAAGGAGAAAGAGAGAAAAATATCAATGTGTAAGAGAAACATCGATTGGTTGCCTCTTGTACATCCCCAACTTGAGGCCTGGCCCACAACCCAAGCATGCGTCCTAACTGGGAATCAAACCGTCAGCCTGTTGGTTTGCAGGACGACACCCAGCCCAGTGAGCCACACCAGGCAGGGCCCAAAGTTGTGTCTTTCGACAGAAAGGAAAGAGAGGCACATCTATGTAGAACCTGAATGCAGTTTTAGTGAATTAGAAGTCTTTATCATTACCTAGATTGATATTTCCAAACGTATACACTAATCCTGGTTTTGTACAGCATTAAGGATTTTGTTATTTCAAGGTGTTTGATCTGTCAGAATCCTATAATCTGTTTAGTTGGTGCACGGAAGCCATGTTTTCTAAGCAGCGTCTGCAGGCATACTCAGCCTCCCCACCTACAGACAAATGGATTCCAGCCCTTCCCTCCAAGTCCATGACTTTCAGGCTTGATGAAAATCTTACCTATTAACCAGATCATAATAAAGCCAAAGATGAATCTCTGAAGATTAAGTCCTGCATAGCACAATGGTGCCACCCGTGGAAGGTCTCCCTGTTGTAGATCTCAGGAAACTGCTAACCTTTATCTGCCATCCAGTCTGACGAGATTCGTGGGCACCCATGAGGAAAGGCTGTGGGCCATCGTACATGCTGTAATCTCTCTGGAATGCACGCCATCATGCCATCACACACATGTTTCTCAGTATGTGCTCTGTTCAAGACACATACTTAAATCAGACGTTTCTATCAAATTCTATCCCTGAAGTCCTTCATTTGATGGAGAAGAGATCAGATTACCTAAGGTGTTCACACAGTTACTGTCATCAGAATGGTACTTCTGCCCAGGTCAGCTGACTCCACAGTGTGTTCCCACCGTGCTGCTTCTCAAGGTGACTTAGACACACTACAGAAAGCAAGGGGCAATTTGCAGGCTCCGGCTCTCAGACATCCGGAAAACGTTATGCATTGCTCTACAATCTAGTGTAGTTCTGGTCTCAGAAATAGTGATTGTTTAGTAAAAGACTCTGAGGATTTATGTTTGCTGAACCAGTGCAATAATTATTATAATAATTTTAAAAAACTGGCGAGCATTTTTCAGTCTTCTAAGCAAGTTATATAGGTATAAACTATTTAGAACAAGTTCTACCAAATAAACTCCTGTCCTGGATAATAATTAATGAATTAAATAAAATGAGTTCTTATCATTCTTTTGAGGGAGGCAAGGGATGTGTTTACAAAAATACCTTCCATGTCAGCACTGTGGGAAGACCTCCTCTGTCTGGAAGCGGGGCTGACCCTGCAGACGTGCCTAGGTTAGGGCCACAGCGAGCACCGTCTTCACCCCACACGTTGTTTCCTGGAGTCTGGTGCAACCTGGAAGATATGACTGAGATGCACATTCATTTCTGTACCATTACGCCCACCGAATATTTTTCTGTTGTTTGAGGTGCCTTCTGGTAGCGCAAGTCGTAAATGTGCATTAAGGTCATTTTGTGTCAGGATCCATGTTGGGATGTTAGGAATCTTGGGTCCTGTGGAGGGCGATGTCCGTGGATGTGGTTTTGAGGGAAGCAATCCCCAGATATCAGCATCCAAATACTAATGCAGATGAAAATTGAGGTATGAGAAGTATTCAAGAAAGTTATAAATAAGACACAGACTAAAATAAATAATAGAGACCCAAATTCGCTCTTAACCTAGTTTGCATATTCCTCAGTAACCCTCAGGACTCTTTGATGCCTGCACCATGGGAGTGCTCCCATCCAACAGTGTTCTCCGAGCTAACCTGGAAGCACGGACTGTCATGAGGTTGCAGAGCTGCCTGCTTACCGACGCACTCCCGAAAGAGCTACAGCCAACGGGCTCCTGGCTGCACTCTGCAACCTGTGACATGTTTTGCTTTTGAATTTCTGTTACAGAGTTTACAAAAAAGCTTCACAGCCCCAGTTTTGCTTTTTAAATTTCAATATGTAGAATTGGAATATGATACCAAAATTAAAAACTAACTTTGAATCAGAATGTGGATAAAGCTGTGATTATTTATAAATTGTTAAATTTTCCTTTGGAAAACATGAAGCACTGATTGCTTTTCAAGCCTCAAATTTAATGTAATTCATATTGTGTTTTTGCATGCAAATTAATGTGATTGAGGAAAGAACTAAGGATTTTCTCATTTCTGTCTCAACTTTTTGCCAAAGTAAGATATTTATTTAAGATCAGTAGAATCAGAACTTTTTCCTACAGATTCTTGCAAAGAACTTGTTGCTTTAGGTAAAAAGAAATGCTTTTTATGTCGTTCGCAGTACACCTCACATTTTATTGCATTAGGAGGGGTTTTAATGGCAGCTTTTCCTTGTGGACCGTCTTGCCAAGTTGACAGGACCTTTCCGTTGAAGTGCCGTCGGCCCGAATCTTGGAGCTGGGTGCGACTGCATGCGCTGATCCACCGCACACTCCGACGCTCAGCTTGGTCATCCCGTCGCCAAGGACTTTGATCAGTAGGGAGTTCACAACTTGTCAGAAATAATTATTCTGCTGTTAGACAACTGTAGTCATTTGAAAGATGTTTCTTGTTGGTAATTGAAATCTGCTTCCCAGAACTTCACCGCGTCACTCTGTGCTCTGTCCCCTGAAGCATACAGAACAGGACTGCTCCTTCTTCCATTTAACTGCTTTAGATTTTTGAAGATAGCTTTCATAATTTCCCTTAATTCTTTCCTTCAGGAAAACACTTCCTTAGACGACATGTTGCCAAATACTTCTTCACCCTAACACTGGGCCCAGTGTATCATGAACGCCCCTCCCACCCGTGGCAATGGCGCCCAAGACTGAATATACTTTTCTAAACATGAGTTGGCCATCAAAGAGTGTGATGCTACCACTCCTGCCTATGTTTAGGAGGTGTGCATCTGTTGATGCTGCCAAGGTTTGTGTTTGCTTTTTAAAAATCTACCTTATAGTCCTGACTGGTGCAGCTCAGTGAATTAAGTGCCAGCCTTTGAACCAAAGGGTCACTGGTTCAATTCCCAGTCAGGGCACATGCCTGGGTTGCAGGCCAGGTTACCAGTAGTGGGGTGTGCAAGGGGCCACCACACATTGATATTTCTCTCCTTCTCTTTCTCCTTCCCTTCCCCCTCTCTCTAAAAATGTATGAAATCTTAAAAAAAATGAAATAAAATAAACTTACATTTTAGCCTTGACTTATGTAAGGAATGGGGTGATCCAAGATTCTCAGCATTTTTAAAAAGTCACAGTCATACTGCAGCTTACACTTTTACAATTAATTTTTGAAATCTAAGTCCACAACTGTACAGATGTCCCTGTTACATTTTATTGGGCTAGTATCAGTCTATTGTTCAGCATATCAAAACCTTTAAATTTTGATGCTATCCATGTATTAGCTCTCGGCTGTATGATGTCTGAAAATTTAAATTTAATATGCATTTCTTCTCCATCTTCATCCAAGCAATGCACAGAACTGCTACAAGGGAACGAAACCAAGTATTGAGTCCTGTAGCACAACACTAGAGATTGCTTTTCTGCTCTGGCTAAACCCCCTACTAACCATTTTACCCTTGTTTTACACATTCAAACCCGTAACCCCAAACTCTAATCCTAACCCCATTTCTCTGCTTTACCACAGAGGACTGAGTTTCCAAAATCTGAGTATACTCGATTTTTACTGTTTCTTAAGGTAACAGCGAAATGGTCATACCAAAAAAAAAATAGAGTTTTTTTTAACATTTTATTTTTATTTATTTTTAGAGAGAGGAGAAGGGAGGGAGAAAGAGAGGGAGAGATACATCAATCCACTGCCTCTCACATATGCCCCAACCAGGGATCTGGCCCACAACCCAGGCATGTGCCCTCACTGGGAATCGAACCGGCAGCCTTTCATTTTGTGGGATGAGGCTCAACCAACTGAGCCACGCCAGTTAGGACAAGAGTGTTTCATCATGGCTTTCTGGTTCATTGTGACCTGTACTGGGGCTGCAGTCACCACTGCCTTTCTTCTAGAACCCACAAACTATCTATTTAATATCCTTTTCTGGAATTTTACCATAACTGTTCATAAATTCACTGGCCTGAGTTCCAGAATGCACTTTTGTCCTCATCTTTTTCTTCTGTCCTATGTTGAAAGACATTAGTCGTTTGAACCTCACCATCTCTGTGAGACTTCTCACAGTCTTTCAGGTAGCCGGGGAGGACCTTCATGTGCATCCTAAGCATGCGAGAGTGCACAGAGGTGGGTGGGTGGCTCTGTGAAGGTGCCCGAGACTGGAAACCAGGTCTCCAGAGTGAGCAGGAAGATGGCGGTTGGGGGGAGGGGTGGGGTGGGCAGTGCCAGAAAATGAAAGCCCTGCAGGGACAGCAGATAAAATGAGAAGGCTGCTGGCGGGGCGAAGGGGCCCTCAGTTCTTTGTCCTAAAGATATTGTGTTTGCAATGGGGGGACGAGTGGTTTTGGAGACTGAAGGACACTGGAGGCAAAAGAAAGGATGGTATCTGCGTCCAAGGCCTCCCTGACGACGTGTAATGGGCTATGTGCAGACTTCATCCTTACAGGCCTCTCACTGTGGAACTTACTTAGTCATTACAATTTTAATTAATTCTTTAGCTGTTCTATTTCTTCTTTGTCTCCTATTACTAATATATCTTTTGCAAATATTTGAGCTTACTTGTTTTTATTTGAAACACAGCCTTTACATTTCAAGGCCCCTTATTTTTCTTCCCCCATTAACCTGTCAGTCTTTTGCACATTCTGGCAAGGTTCTTTGTTTCTGAACATTTTTCTATGGAAAATGGAAATTTAAAAACATCAGTGACACCCCTGGCCAACGTGGTTCAGTTGGTTGGAGTGTTGTCCCATAACCAAAAGTTTCCGGGTTCAATTCCCAGTCAGAGCACATGCATAGGTTGCAGGTTCAATCCCGGTTGGTGCGCATACCAATTGAGGCTATCAATTGATGCTTGTCTCTTGCATCTATGTTTCTCTCTCTCTCATCCTCTCTTCTGTCTTTCTAAAAGCAATGAAATAATGTCCTCAAGTGAAGACAAAAAATATCTGTGACAAGTGTCCTGGCGATAATAGACCTACGAGCGGACTTTCTTGTGTTCCAGACAACTTTTACCATCCGGTTTTCTCTGAGCGCCCTGTCCAGTCGAAGGCAAGGACACGTGGGGTTATCTTCGAGTCTTGGCAGTGCTGTGGGGTGGAGGAGCTCTGGGTGTGCAAGAATGAAACCCAGGCTGTTTCACAAACTCCCTGGGCAGTCTTGTCCACGTCACTTAGCCTCTGTCATCCCAGCATCTTCCGTTAAAGGCAGTGAGAAGGTAACATTGCGCTTGGGGGTTCTTCTAGGGCTCAGAGTCTTTCTGTGGTTTCATTGGCGAGAAGTTACTTCTGCCTCCGTCTCTCCTGAAGCTCCTCAGACCCCAGGGCAGGGGCCTGTACTTTGCAACTGGTTTTTAAAGACCATACAATGATTATCTTAAAAGGGCCTCATAAACCAACATTTATTGCAGAAAAGGTGTTAGTAACACCTTTTAACAAATGTTAAATAATAGTGCACTTAACTTTAAGTACTTTGCATCCTCTTCTGTCTGTGTTAATATCCTTAATTGGATCCTCTAGCAGGGGATTTGGATGTAATTTATTTCAGGTGATGCCACAATTATACAATTACTTAGTTGAATTAATTAGAGATTTAATTATATTAGTGCCCTAAAGTGGTATATCAGGGAAATAAAACACAGACTAATAATTTACCCTTGGGATGGGTGTGTGTGTGTTATTTATTTTACAGCTAAAGTGTTTGTCAAATCATAAGGGTTAGTGTGGGCACACTAGCTCTTGTAGCCGCATCCTTACCTGGAAAGCTCTATCTCTGTTAATTTGGGCTTTGCCCACTCAAAATGTAGGTGAAGGCAAAAGTGGAAGGATTTGGTTTTTAACCGTGGTCGTTTCTTTGGCAGCTATTAGAATCAAGGTCATGGGTCGAGTCCCTCTGTGTTCTGCTTAACTCTTGCTGGTCTGTATCCCCATAACAGCCCCTCCGACATGTGGTCCTGCGAGGCACTGTTTTTCTCTGTATCTCCAGCCTTTACAACGTACCTGGGCCACACAGGTGCCCAACAAATGCCTGTTGAGTTGAATTAGATCATTACAAAGACAACTGGTTGGAAGTATAGCTGATACAGTATAAACCTAACACAACTATTTTTAAAATATAATGACTCAAAATACATGCCCTAGCTAGTGAGATACTTCCAAATCTGACTAATCATTGGAATGACCTAAGAAGCAATTTGTTAGGACCATCTCTAGGAATGGGGGCCAGGTATCTACATTTTCAAACTCTCCTTGTGATTAGCCAAGTTTGGGAACCCCAGCTTAATTTCTTTTGTGTCACATTGATATACGTAGGACAAGACTGTCTTGTCAGGATAGACCCATTGCCTGTTCGAAGTTACAGTAAAAGATGAATCTCACTTAGAGTCTATTGATTATACCTAGAGGATTTCCTTTGTGCCACTAGCTCATGTAGCTGGTGAAAGTGCTCACAGATGGCTGTGATGGACAATTCGTTCTATGAAGGGTTGGATTGCTGGTGAGTCGTTTATGTGGGCATTTTACACACGGAAGCTGCCGGGTCCCTTGGTATGCAAAGCCTGTGAGCCCACCTTTGTGGACAGAGCAGATTTAACTATTAACTTCAAATAAAATAGTCATGAGGTGAGAGAAATAAATTCTTTGGGGGTTTGAGTGACTTTCAGTGATGTCCTGCTGGGTGCTGTCTCATCCGTTACCCTTCACCGTGGTCTACATACCGTGTAAGCCACCTTGCAGTATTCAGTTGAGTCTGGCTGAATAAGGTTTATAGAGTACCAAACAAAATCAAACAATCAGGGAAACGCAGGATGTAGAACACTGTGCAACATGGCCTGGCCCTTGCAAAATAGCAGCGTCCTGGGGGAGAAAGATTAAAGCGTCACAACAAACAAATGCAACGTGGGAACCAGGACTGATCATGGTTGGAATGAAAAAAGCTAAAGAAGACATGTTGAAGTCGACTGAGGAGATTTGCACGTGGCCCATACACCAGATAATGTTAAGGAATTGCTGCGAGTTTGCCCAGCGGTGATGATGGGGTGCCGTTATTTCAGGGGATGTTCTGGTCTTCGCAGAGGCACATCAAAGCAAGGAGAAGCGCCCTGCGTTCCGTGCTGTGTCCAGGCCCGACCAGCTTAGAGCCTATTGTTAAATATTCAAGAATTTTGTGATCCCACAACCCTTGGTAGCTTGAAACGCGATGATGGGAGTGCTCATACCACAAAATTCTGCAAATGCTACAAATAGAGCTTTTTTCCTCCCCTTGAGGGCTAATTTACCGCCATGCCTCTGCCCCCAGCTTATTTTCAAGTGGTTCGGAAAACATGCACGCGTACACACGAGCAGACAGAATAAAAATGGCAAATATTAACCACAGTTGGACCGAGGTAGAAGATACTCGTTGTTCTAGTTTAGGAGCCAGCGGACTTTTTCTGTAAAAGCCCAAGTGTAAATATTTGAGGATTTGCAGCCACACAGCCTCTGCAGCAGCTGCTCACTCTGCAGCTCTGTGTTGGAACACAAAAACTGCCCAACGGTGCTTAAATGAGCAGGTTACATCCCGACAGAACTTTATAGAAATGGGTGCCACGTTTGGCCCCAGGGTCATGGTTTGCCAGCTCCTGTGCTGGTCTTTCAACTTTTATGTACTTTAAAAATACATAATAATAATTTTAAAATTTAAAAATAAAGTTTAGATTTCTTAGCCTCATTTTCAGAGCCCTCCTCGACGCCCTAACGCCTCCTCCTGTGGCTCCGTCACACCGGCCTGCCTTTATTCCCTGGACACTGCGGTCTGCTCATCTTTGCGTCACTGCTCAAGCTCTTCTCTCTCCTTAAAATTCCCTCAGTAACCCTTGACCCCTGCTTATCAGCATTCTCAAGACGTGCCTCAAAATCTACTCACCCTGTAAGGCCTTCACGACTCTCTTCTAGTTAAACTTGATCCCCTGTTCTTCTAATTACCTGTAGTCCTGCATTTGTGCTTTGGTTTTGCTGCTTTTCACTATATACCCTTCATTAGTACCTGATCCATAAAACAGAGAAGGATCATTGTACTCTTTACACATACGAGGTGCTCAGTTTATATGTGCGAATTGAAATCTAGCCATACAGGCATCCACATGCCCGCAGGTACAAACCTAGAAGTCTAGAATAATGTTTTTGACCTGTCTAATTTCGATTTGGAGTAATTAAAGATAATGAAAATATGGGCATGATTTTTAAGAATCATTAAGGTTGGTCTGATTCACATCCAGCTGTCTTTGAGGTTGTACATCAAGCTAAAATAGACTTGATCTTGGTGGATGGAGGGGCTGTCTTGGCAGTGGCTAAGGGCTTGAGGAGGAGGAAGAAGAAAGTTGCTCCGAACAGCTATAGTGTTTTAGCACCACCGGGCACTCTGCTGTCCACTGAGTCCTCCCAGCAGCCTACAGGGGACTGATGGTACTTCCATTCAGAACTCAGGGCAGTTTCACGGCTTCCCTAAGATTCCAGAGCTACCATGAGAGTTTGAATCTGGCTGCCTCTGACTAGCCAGCACCATTTTAGTGTCTTCATGAAGTGTGATTGGCAAGAGGCCAGTGAACCCTACCTACGCTGCGAGAGTCCCAAAGTCCCCGTGCAGGGTGGAGGTACCCACGGAGGGCTGGGAGCCCGGTGGATGCGGTGCTGAGCGCCGTTGGACTGCGTGTTGGAACACCTGGCTCCTGATCTCAGCTTTGCCACTATCTGTGTGTGGTCCTGGGTGAGCCCCTGAGCTTCTCTGGACCTCTGTTCTGTCATCCCTTTAATTAGAGGAACAAAACAGGTTATATCTTTGATTCTTTTATATTTCGTGTATTATACATACAGTAGCTTAAGGTCTAATGAAGAGATAAATGGATGAATGAAGACTTCAAATCCAACACTGTATGGTAATGCTGTACTGCAGACACGCAGAGGGGGCCGCAGTCATGCCTGGGCAGAGTGCATTGTACCCAAGTGGGATTTGGGGAGCCTGATGGCGGGGGTGAAGGCGGTGTCGGGAGAGAGGAGAGGTGCAAGTCAGTTCCGCAAGTACATGATGAAAAGGGAGACAGAGGGAGTCCAGGGGTGCAGAACTGGCCGTGGGGAGACTCCCTAGGAGGTGATTGCAAAAAAAAAAAAAAAAAAACAGGTGAGGGATGAGGAGAGCCTGAACCATGGTGATGGCGTTGAGGATGCATTTGAGAACTTTAAAGGAGATAGAGTGGTTTCTTGCCCATACTGCATGTCCCAGTCATGTCGGAGGGGCACTGTGGCAGCCCGTCAGGGCCCCTCGGGGCCCCTGGCTGAGGAGCGGCTCCAGAGTGGCTGGTCGCTGTGCCCGAGGGGGAGCTCTGCGTGTGCTCACAGGGACAGTCGTGTGCTGTAGCCCAGAAGTGAACTCCCTCATTCGCATGGACTAGAACTTGTCACTTGGCCCCACCCAGCGTCTGCGGGCCAGAAAGTGCAATCATGGGCAAACAACACTGGTACTGCCGTGGGGCCTGACTGCATCTGAGGGTCGGAGGAGGACCCCCAGGTTCCGATGTCGGGAGTTTGGCAGACACGTGAGGTAATCACCGAGGGAGAGAAGATGGCATCAGGGCAAGGGAGAGGTGGACAGACCAAATGGTTACAAATCTTTTTCAGCCCTAAAATGTAACCACTTTGTTGGAAATCAGCTCCCTTTGTTGGCAAGAGTTTACCTTATTCTTCACGAGAGGTGTTTTAAATTCATTCTTCCCAAATAGTCTTTTAGTTTTAAAAATACAGTATATTTTTAAAATGTAGTGTCTTTCTTGAATTTTCTTAGGGACTATTGTGTCAACTTACAATGTGGAAAAAAATAGGTATTAACTAGGATGCTAATGAAGCCTTCCTCATGTAAGAATACCAGGCTGCTGATTTCAAAATGCCAGAGATGTAAATGCCCTCCACCTTCCTTACCGCCATCCCCCAGTAGGGCACGTTTCAAGACACCAGGAGGTGGGAGTCGGGGAGGAGGTGTAATTAGGCTGATTGGAACCTGTGGTGCTCCTGGAGCGCAGGCCCAGAGCAGCCTTAGGGGACGAGCGTTAGTGCCGCATGGCCACTGGGGGACCGTGTCCTGTTTCCCTCAAAAGACCAGGGCAGAAACGAGGGATCCATATTGTCCCCGTGTTTTCCAGCCCCCATCCCCGATGAAAATGGTGCCTTAAAAACTGACTTTTATTGTGCATTTGTTTCTTAACAGTTGCGAGAAACAATCAAAGCTGGCAAAGGTGTGACTTCAGCTATTGACCTGTGTCGTTACCATGGAAACAAGGCACTGGAGGCCCTGGAGAGCTTTCCTCCCTCGGAGGCCAGATCTGCTTTAGAAAACATTGTGTTTGCTGTGACCAGATTTTCGTGACACCAAATTAAAAAGACACTATTGCTCGTTAGCCGAAAAAAACTGAGGAATGAGGTGATCTGGAGAGCTTTTATAATGAGATATATAAATTTGCTAATGACTTTAAAAACATACACATGTTTTTTTCTTCCTTTTATCACATTGCTAAATGAATACTGCCTTCTTTTGGGAACTGCTACGAACAAAATAGAAGGAAAAAGGTCAAGCAGTTTTCACTTGTCACGCCAGAAGCGCACTTGAGGCTGCAGTAGCAGAAATAATTAATGAGATTCGCTCCTGTGACCTCAGCAAATGGACAGGAAATAAGTCCCTATTGATTGGACTGAGCCAGGGATGGCGCCAGGGCGGTGGCCTGTGGTTTTCCTTCTAGAGAGGACAGAGCAAGCTGGAAGAGGCAGGTGTCAAGAGAAACGCTACCGATGCCAGCCAGGGAGCACCGTCAAATCAAAAACCAGTGGCCAGTAGGTCACAACAGAGGGTAGTTCAGTGATTAAGAAAAAAAACACTCTTTGTCTTCTTGCAACCGTGCTTCTGTATTTATAGACACTGTATGCATATACATCGCGCTTCATGGTTTTTGTAACATTTGGGAGGAGGGGGTTGCTGGAAGAAAATGCCAAATATTTGAATTAAGAGATTAAAATGTTATCAAATGTTAAATTGGTTGTCATCTTAAAGACAAATTTTCTTTTCAAACATTTCAAAGGACAAAACTTTTTTAAAAGCTGAGCAAGATCATTTTTTCGAGTAAACTGCATTTATTTGTACGACTTTGGTGTAAAGAATACCTTTAATTTCTGCAAGTTTCATATACATAATTGTTGTCCTGGGGAATTCTTCGGCGGTACTGTTTTTTAAATCTCAGAATATCAATTTTTGGTCTTCAAAACCACAGACACCAGCTACAGAAGGAGCACAGGCAGCCTCGCAGCCCGCAGTCAGGCACCGTCCCTGTGTGGTGCAGGCTTCTGCGGTTTGCATGCCTGCAATATGAGAGCACCGTCAACCAGAAGGCTGAGTTTACATAAATGATCTAGATCGAGACTTAGCTACCTTTCTTCCTCAAGTGGTGTAATTATAGCCCTATCTGGAGACAGCGGACACAGCAAACAGATTTTATTACCTTGTTCACTCAAACACTAAGTGAAGTTATTTTAGTTAAATTCCTCCCCGCCCCAAAAGTTGCAAAACCATTTTATCGGGCCCAGCATGAGGCATGCAGTGAAGAGAAATCTAAAGCTACAGAGATTGATGCATTGTATTATGGAATATTTTTCAGTGTACTTGAAATATTCTAATTGTACAGTGTATGCTACTACAATTTGAAGGCCTATAAATTTAGCCGAAGAGAACATTCTTCTGTTTAAAATGTCTTTTCTCACAGACATTGGCTTAATTAGTAACTGGGGTTTGCGGCTTTAGATTGGAGTAGGTTTTAATCATTAACTTCCACAAAGGAGGAGTCATTCCTCGTGTCGTGTCGTTTTGTTAGCGGGTGGCCAGCAGCCGCGGGACACCGGCCAGATCCCGGGGCTCTTCTGATTCAGGTCCAGTAGCTGGTTTGCTGTGTTGCCTTAAGCAAGTCACTTCCTTCTGATCCTCAGTTTCCTCATCTGTAAAGTAAGGCTAAATGACAATGTGTGAAGTCCCTTCCAGCTTTGTCTTATTTTCTAAACGTTCACCATTTCTGACTGTCTGGATAACAAAGATGCTGCGTGGGGTTCAAGGACAAGGGAAGGTGGAGCCCAGACAGAGCCTCTGAGGAATGCATAAGCTTAGTGGCAGACCTCTGGCTAAGCTGCCTCACAGGTGACCTGAAGAATCGCCGGCTCACCTCTGTGTGACATGCAGCCTTGGACTCCTGTTCCTTTTCTTTACAACTCATCTGGCATTTTTTTTTCATCTTTATTGTATTTTTTTGTTACTAATTAGTTCCTTATACCTCCCTTCCCCCTAAAATCACCACACAGTTGTCGGTGTCCACGAGTCCTTTTTCCTCCTGTTTCAACACCCACCTTGCGGCTTTCTGTGTGACCTTTCCTACCTCCCTCACGGGTGAGTGACAGCTCTGCTCTTCCCACGGGGGCGCCTTGCCTGTCTTTTCAGGTCTTAGCAGAGTTCCCACTCCCTCTGCACCTTGGCATGCATTTGTTAAACCCTAACTCACTGGTCAGTTCACTCAGGCGTGTCCATCCTTTTGGCGTCTCTGGGCCACACTGGAAGAAGCAGAGTTGTCCGGGCCACACGTTAAATACACTGCAACACGTAATCTGAAAAGAAATCCCACAATGTTTTAAGTAAATTTACGATTTTGTGTTGGGCCGCAATCACAGCCATCCCAGGGCTACTTTAGAGTCTAAAGTATCACATTAAATACTGATAGCCTTTCTCCTTGCCCTTCTTTAGGGCTATTGATTTATTAACTCATATTAAATTATTGTAACTTCAGACAATCTCTAGGGAGAAGGTGGGGGCACCGAGTCACGCCTAATCACACTAGTTGAGGCCTGCTGCCTGCATACACCCAAGGAGTCGGTAGCTACTGGCCTCAGAATGTCTCTTCCCTCATCCCCCCTCTGTCACTGCCCCCATCTCCTGTTTCTTACTGGAGGGAAGAATTCAGTTATTAACACTATCGTGCCTCATTCCATCTGGTCCCCCCAGACTTGCAAGTTGGCTTCTCCAAACCTCACTCAGCTCAGGTCCCTGAACTCACCCGCACTCGACTCCCGGTCAGTTATGTAAAATGCAGACTGCGTTAGCCAAGGCTCCGTGTCAAGGGCCTTCGCTATGCCATCTTGTCTGAATCCCATAACCACTCTCTGGGGCTAAATACTGCCGGCCCCCATTTACAGAGAGCACCACCTCTGACCCAGTGGTCCACCCGCACTCCCCACCTCTCCACCCGATAGTCTTTCCAGAGCTACCCCTTTCTCTCCCCTTACTACTCTTTCCAAGGAAGTCTTTTTTCTCCTCTCCATGCATCTCGAGCCTGTGGCCTCCCATCTCCTTGAATCCTTGGTGTTTCCTCTGCTGGCCCTGAGCGTGCTCGGTTCTCCCCGTCCCTAAAATAAAGCTCCCCTCTTTGCCCAGTTCATCCTTCTTCCCCCACTTTTTCCTCGCAGCTTCACCAGCGCTCCTTCTTACCTCTACTGACTCCTTCATCCTAGCAATCGGTCCTTCACCCCAGGTCCCCGCCACCTGGACCAGTGGCAACTCGACGTGCTCCAAGAATACCTGCTGGGCAATCAGGCCTCTCTTGCTGCACAGCTCCAGGAGACACTCCGGGAGTCAGGTGAAGGCCTGGCTATGAAGTTCGCAAGACACAGCCCTGCAGCCGACGGCCCACAGCGTCGAGTGCAGCTGACCAAAACGCCCCGCTTGGTGCCTGCCGCCCACCGCGGTTCTGACTCTTCCCTTCTTCCCTGCCTCGCCTGCCTTTGTGTCTGACACTGCTCCCCTAGGAGAAGTGTCTGTCCCCTTCCACCCCTAGGGACAGTCTTTTCTCAACATTTAAATCCTGTTTCCTTAGGAACTAGAACACAGTTTTCTGCCCCACTCACTCCTCATAGTTTAAATTCCCCAACTTAAAAAACTTTTCTGGCATAAAAAACAATATCAATTAGATATTGATGAGATAGTGAGCTATCTGCCATTCAGGATTAGTTATTGTATTTTGAAGGAACACAAGGATTATGCTTATCATTAACTGTTTTGTGAGTTTTACTTGATCACACTAAATTCTTTTCACAGTGTTCTTGCTCATACAATGTGGTTATCGTAGTCACCTATTAAAATAAATCAGCAGTGACCTATTTGCCTGGACCAGGTCTCATTCTCTAGTGTTCAAGACTTTATCATTTTTCTTTTCTTCTTACCGAACTTATTGGGGCTGACACTGGTTAACAAAATTATACAGTTTTCAGGTGCACAATTCCATAGCACGTCATCTACACACTGCAGTGTGTGTTCACCACCTCAAGGCAAGTCTCTGTCCATCACCGTTCATTCCCCCATCCCCTCCTCCACCTCCCCCAGCCTTGGCAATCACCAGCCACACTGTTGACTGTGTCCACGAGTTCCTCTCTTCTTTTCTTTTTTGCCCAATCCCTCCACCACCCCCTACCCAGTCCCCCTCTTCTTTAATCTCATCTGTGACAATGTTATTGCTACGCCCAGGACGCGGATGACACCTGCGTACTTGGGGTAAAAGACATGGACCTCGGTGACCAGAAAGTAATCTGAATAACCCGTGATTATGTGATCTCCTTTCAAACCTGACCAGCTGCTACAACATAGAGTTGTTTGGACAAGTGGGTTTGGAGAAATCGGGTTTGATCCACAAAACTGCAACTAAAAGATACTTTTTCTTTTTAAAAAAAAAGACTAGCTAGTCGGCAGGCCCGTCACTGATAAGGAAAACCTTGCTTTTCAGAAAACCCTTTTCGATCTCCTTCCTAGAGCTCTTAGTTGCAAGAAGGCCCTTTTCTGCCCCTGCGTTTGTCGTCCCACTGAAACCCTGTTGTTAAGATTGCCTGCTGACCAGCGGAAGCTCCAGGATCCGTCCTTAGCCTCCGTGATGACTGCCCCTCAGTGTAGAGAAGCCGAAGCACAACAGGGCAGAGATGGATTGGGTTGGTTTTCTAATCCGTTTAACTGTGAGGACAGGATTGTCATTCCATTATTATTAATAGTTTCCATTATCGTTAGTCATGTTTTAGTAATAATCAAGTTATTTACACTTTCTTTAAAAACACAAAGCAATCTAACAAGATAATCATTTACCTGTCTCTTCCTACTTTCAGTCCTGATACCCTCTCAAATTAATTGTTTTATTCTTTCAGAATGGGTCCTGCCTTTCCATTAAGGAGATAACATACTTCTAAAGGTGACGGGAAGAGCTGTCACCCAGGGAGAGTCAAGAGGGGTCAGAACTGGCAGTGGGGCCCACCCCTCCCTGTAGCTCACCCCACCTGCCCTTGGAGTTCTGATATGCTCGGTATTATGCTGTGGGTGAAGGGTATGCTACCTAAGTATCTATTTCTTTTCTTCCACAGAAAGAGAAAGTTTCTCAGGCTCTTATATTCTCTCTCTCTCTCTCTGAGATGCTGACTCCATCTTCACAGAAGAACAACGTTCGCTTTCTCTCCACTCAGTCCGCTGGTTTCTAAGACTAACAGTGTGCCCATCACTGTTTGTCCCGTGAGCTAGTGAGCGGGCTCACCACTGCCAGGGCTGTTGGACTTGCTTACGCTTCACTTTTTAAACATGTTGAAGTCGAAAACCACTTTAAACAAATTTTGAAAAATAGAAGAGCGTCAGTTATTGACAGTCCTACCGTGCTAGCATAATCAGTATCGGCATTTCATCTGTAATTCTTCTGGCCTTTTCTGCCATGCATCACTTTTACATGGTTGTAATTATAGTCTAAATTCAACTTTGGGTCCTGCTGCTTTCCCATAACACATCATAAACATTTTCCACAGTGATGTAGTCTTCATAACCATTATTAATAAGTAGCTTAAATTCTAAGCAAAGCATCTGAGTTTTTGTTCCTGGTTGGTTTCTGTATTGTAGATGGGTCTTTGGTAAATACTTCCTAAGTCAACCTCCCAACCTGCTATAAAGAAAGTCTTTGACTTGGGAAAATAGTGCCCCTGCAGGTGCACAGCAGCAGGTTAAAACTATGGAATGAATTCCCTTAAAATTCTTCAGCTTAAATGGTTAATCCTCTCAGTTCTCATTCCTGCAAGATGAGCTCAGGGTGGACTCACACCTCTACACATTTTCCTTTTGCCTCGCCAGCCACACTTCAGTTTGATGACTTCATCCTTTCCGCCGAAATTCAGTCTCCCAGGACAGGAAAGGGGCTTTTTACTCAGTTGTCACAGCTCCTGCTTTTGGCCAAGACCGTGAGACACCATTTTGTAAGAGAAGAGAAGCCACCTTGCTTCTTCAAAGACTTGGAAGGGAATTCCTAGGCTTTCTTCGAAGGAAAACAAAATAATCTGTATCTGACTAAAATCTTTCATGCTGTAACAGTACGAGCTTTGTCGTGTTTTTTTATTGTCTTGCTTTGTTTGGGCCTTTCTTTAAGTCGTCAGATGAACTAGAAAACAACATCGAGCTCAGAGAGCTAAGCTCCACTGGCGGGCGGCCTTTCCTCCCTTAAACCCATTGCTGTAACTTCCCTGTTCGCCTCGCTTCTCACTTCCCAGGCACTGTCATGATGTCCCCTGCCCGCCCTCCCTCCTTGTGTTACGAATTGCACAGCAACTTAAGCCTGTTGTTGACTTGGGATACTATCGATTTTTTTATCATAGGTTGCCAATCGCACTTTGTTTTTGCTTCTCGACACCCTGTTCTGCAGCCCCCTTGGCTCTTTTTCGCCTGGATGCCAAAGAGCCGAGCCTTGGCGCGGGCCATGCGAAGACTGGCAAAGGTCCTCACGTTCTCCTCCTCCTCTGTGATCAACCTGGCTGTCTCCTTCTTGTAGACATTCCCTGTGGGCATGACGGGCCCTGTCGGCTGGCTGGCTGGCTGACTGGTCAGCCACTTGAGTTCTTCAGCAGAGTTGTCTCCCTTCCTGAGGGTGGAGGGCTTCCTGGGGAAGAGGGTGAGCTTGGAGCAACACTCCTTCAGCCGCAGCACATGGGCCTGCAGGGACTCACTGGCCTCGGTCCACCTCCACAGATCCATCGAGATCCCAGCAGTCCAGGCCGCCTTTTCGTGGTTGACAGCCACCCTTGACTTCTCCAAGCTGCAGCCGCTGCCCTGCCTGCTAGCATTTGGTGTGGTACCTGTAGGGGGGCATCTCACTAAGGGCCCAATGGGTCCAGAGGCGTGGCGCAGGGTGAGGGGCGCACCCTGGCTTACCAGGCCTTGCGCCTGCAGCCTTCCACACAGGCTGAATAAACCACGTGGCAACGCATGGCTGCCAGTCCTTGTGGAAGTGGAGCTTTAGGATCATGCCATTTCGGCTGGTGCCATGGCTGCTCCCTACGGGCCCAACTTCTCTGAAGGAGAACGGCCGCCGGTGATCAATTTATTTTGAGCTTCCTAATTGCCGCCTAGTTATGCGATTCTATACCTTGCTTCTCTTTCCTTTTGTTCCTTCTTTCCTTTTTTTTTTTTGAAAATTAAAATTGCTTAAATTGCCCCCCTTTTTTCAAAAGCAGCTTTATCAAAGTATAATTTACGTACCATAAGATTCACTGAGTTTTAGTGTAAAGTTCGATGATTGTTAGTAAATCCACAAAGCTGCGCAGGCAGCGCCACAGTTCCGTTTGAAACATCCCTTGCACCTGTTCACAGTCAGCCCCCAGCCCCACCCTCAGCCCCAGGCAGCCGCTAATCCACTCTCGCGCTATCAGTCTGCCTGCTCTGGGCATTTAATATAAATGGAAGTATACCATAGTTAGTCTTTTGCATCTGGTTTCTGTCCCTCAGCATGTTTTTGAGGTCTATCCATATTGTAGCATTAATCATTATTTTATTCCTTTTTATTGCTTAATAGTATTTCATTGTAGGGATATACAACAACTACCTATCCATTTAGTAGTTGATTGGCATTTAGGTTGTTTCTACTTTTTACCTATTAGGAATAATGCTGCTATTGAATATTCAAGTACAAGTCTTTTTTCTTAAAGATTCTTATTTAATTATTTTTAGAGAGAAGGGAAGGGAGGGAGAAAGAGACGAAGAGAAACATTAACGTGTGGTTGCCTCTCACACACACCTACTGGAGACCCAGCCTGCAACCAAGGCATGTGCCCTGAGTGGGAATTGAACTGGTGGCCCTTTGGTTTGGAGGCTGGCACTCAATCCACTGAGCCACACCAGCCAGGGCCCAAGTACAAGTCTTCTTGTGGACATATGTTTTCATTTGTCTTGAAGAGCTGCCCAGGAGTAAAATTGCTTAGTTATATGGTAAATTTATGGTTATTTTTTTAGAAATTGCCAAACTGTTTTCCAGAGTATCTGTATCATTTTACATCGCACCAGCATCGTATGTGGGTTCCAATTTCTTCACACCCTTGCCCACCCTTTGTAGTCTCGTTTTTATTATAGCTATTTTAGTAGGAATGAAATAGTATCTCATTGTGATTTTTATTTGCATTTCTCTAATGACTAATGATGCTGAGCATCTTTTCATGAGCATGTTAACCATTTGTACATCTTCTTTGGTAAAATGTCTGTTGAAACTTTTTGCCTATTTCTTAATTAGATTATTTGTCCTATTGCACTGTAATCATTATTTATATATTCTGGATACAAGTCCTTCATCAGATATATGGTACGCAAATATTTGCTCCTAGTCTATTTATTGCTTAACTTCATTTTCATAATGGTGTTTTGAAATGCAAAGTCTTGCCCTGGCTGGTGTGGCTCTGTGGATTGAGCACTGGCCTGTAAATCAAAGGGTCACTGGTTCGATTCCCAGTCAGGGCACATGCCTGGGTTGTGGGCCAGGTCTCCAGTAGGGGGTGTGCAAGAAGCAACCACACATTGAATGTTTCTCCTTCTCTTTCTCCCTTCCTCCCTCTCTCTAAAAAAATTAGTAAATAAAATATTTTTTAAAGAAATGCAAAGTATTTCATTTTGATGAGGTCCAGTGTAATCAGTTTTTTCTCTTATAGATTGTGCTTTTTGTGTCCCAAAGAATCTTTGCCTAAAAGTCATGGAAGATTTTTCCAATTTTTTTTCTAAAAAACATAGTTTTAGCTTGGATATTTAGGTTTGTGATCTACTTTGGGTTACTTTTTGTGTACATTGTGAGATAAAGGTTTAAATCAGGATTTCTCATTCTCAGCCCTGTTGACACGTTGGGCTTGATGGCTCGTTGTTGCGGGGTCCTCCAGGTGCATCACTGGGTGTGAGGCAGCGTACGTAGCCTCAAACCCGCCTCCACCCCCCACCGACACCCGCAGCACCTCTGCCCTCAGCGGCAGCGGCCAGACTCACATCCAGACATCATCCAGTGTCCCCTGGGAGGTCAAATCGCCCCCACTGAAAACCACTGGGCTAAATTAATATTTTTTATATTTGAACAGCCAATTGTTCTAGAACCATTTGTTGAAAAGACTATTGTTTCCCCCCTCTGAATTGCCTTGGCAACTTTTTAGAGTATCAATTGACCATAAACATAAAGATTTGTTTCTGGACTCATAATTATGTCTCATCAATCTCTATGACTATCCTTATGCCAGTACCATGCTGTTTTGATTAGTATAGCTTTATATTGTTTCAAATTTGGAAACTAAGTCCTCCAACTTAATTCTTTTTGTTTTCATTAAACTTTTTATCCGGAGATAATTGTGAATTCACAAGTAGTTGTAAGAAATAACACAGAGAGACCCCGTGTGCCTTCATGGTCCCCCTGCGGGCACCCCTTACAAAACTAGAGCCACGGCCAGGACATGGGTGTCGGCACGGCCCATCAGTCTTACCCAGATTCCCCACTTGTACTCGTTCTTCTTCTTTTTCAAAATTGTTTTTAAAAATTGCTTTGGCCACTCTGGGTCCTTTGCATTTCCATAAAAATTTTTGGATCAGTTTGTCAAATTCTACAAAAGAGTCTGCTGGGATTTTGATAGGGATGCACTGAATATATAGATCAAGTTTTGGGTAATTGCCATGTAACATTAATCTTCCAGTTCATAAATATGATTTTCTTCTGTCTTTCACTGTGGCACTATGTATAGAGCATAACACATGCCATTCGAGTCCTTTACAGTTCAGTGACATAAATTGCATTCACACTGTTGAACAACTGTCACCGCTATTTCCACAACTTGCCCATCACCCCAAAGAAAAAACATGGTTTGCTTTTCTAACAGCAAGACTGAAATTGCCAACCTACTACTCACTGCATGGTATTCTGTGGTCCCCAAAGCCTTTTTTCAAATCAGTCATTTAGTACTAACCTCTGCACCCCAGGGAATCCTGGTACTTGACTTTGGAGGAATATAGAGTAGTAGCTCCCCACCCCTTATCCACAGGGGTTACTTCCATGACTCCCAGTGCGTGTTTGAAACTGAAGACGGTATCCAACCCTAGATACACTATTCTTTCCCTATGCATGCCTTTTCACTTAGAGGGAACATTTTACGTCTTCTCTTTGGCGTATCTGAATTACCAGCATCACTATTCTTACACTTTGGGGCCATTATTAAGTAAGATGAAGGTTACATAATCACACACACACTGTGATGCTGTGACAGGCAGTCTCTGACCTCAATGGCCGCTGCGTGACTGAGGGGAGGGTCCCGTGTGCGGGCATGATCCATCCACAACTGGGTGAGAGGGAATGAGAGTTCACCACGCTACTCAGAATGGCACACAGTTTAAAACATGAATTGCTTATTTTTGGAATGTTCTATTTACTATTTTTGTCTACGAGTAATTGAAATTGCTAAATGCAAAACCACAAGTGTTGGGGGACAGTAATAGACAGTCCTTTTTAAAAACTGGGCTCTAGGGTCCTCAAATCACAGCTCTGCCATTGACAGGTTACCTTACTTCTCTAAATCTCATGTTATTGTGCACAAATTTAAACACTTTTATTTCTATCGATCTTCTAGGCGTGGGCTTCAGACTCCCACAGTTATCCACGCCTGCCAGGTGCCGTGGGAGCTACAGAATGAACATGCACTTTGACTGTAAACTTTTTTCCCCCACAAAGTTAAAGTTAGGCAATTTAACTACAAACGATATTTTACATGGTTATGGCATCCCAAGGACATATAGTGTGGAATTAAATGTAAGATTTGCATGCAATATAAAATGTGAGTCTTGAAATAAATGTAGAGTTTGTGTTTGGGTGCTTCGTGCTGGTCCTCCTTCCCCTCCATGCCCTGCCGTTCCACTTAAGAGTCTCTGACCCTCTGGTCGCACCCCCAGCCCTAACAGGCACTCGCTCATCAGTCACAGCCCTGCAGGCAGCCACTAACGACATATGAGAGCTGTCTCATAAGCCAAAGTCTGTTTGCTGTCTCTGTTCAACTGGTTTACATGTATCTGCTTTAGGCTTTATGTTACCATTTTGGGGTGTGTAAAATAAAATTAATGGCCCTGAAAATCAAGGTGATTTTATTTATTTCCAGCTTTCCAAATGTTATGTTCTTCCTTTCAGATTATTTTATCTGCTTTACATATAAATTATCACAATAAAGATGATAAAAGGCAACCTCCAGCATGTTCCCTTTAGAAATGACAATACCCATCATGCCATCCCTGTCTGCCAGGCCAAAGGTACTCACATTCCATACACCTCTGTCCTCCTAATAGCTGTCACCAGAAATCAAGTGCCCATTAGTGTGACAAAATCCTTCATAAATGTCTTCTCATGCATCATTATGATCTAGTTCCTATTCAGGACAGATTAAATGTATTTTTGTTCCCCATTTAGGAAAGGTTTAAATTTTATCTCCTCAGTTATAAATACTGGGGTTTGTTCTGGACTTTTCTTTTAAGATTCTCTTCATAAAGATACATATGTAGGATGGACAAGGGCAAGTAGTAGAGAGAGCACGTCTCTTTTTGATTAAACATCTATACTTTTCTTTCCAGTGTCCTATCTACCAAGTCTTTATGATCCCTGGCTGGCATGACAGATTACCTTAATTTGTATCTGGCTGTTGCTAAGCTATTGCCATGGTATCAGGACACTCAGGCAAATATAGACTCCTGAAAACAAATGCGTAGGAAGGACATTTTGTCCCTGGCCCCCGCCCCTCTGCTGGCCCCTGGGTAGCAGGTCCGCCCTGAAGTTCCGTGCCATGGGTGCTCTTCAGCTATAACAACACCGAACACAAAACCCAGACCTTTGAAACCCAGATTATTACAGCCCATAAAATACAGTGATGTCTGCAAATGTTAGATCTGTCACTTACCAAAGTCATCAGTAGTCTGTGTGCCTACACCTTGTAATGACTAAAGCAGATCACACAGTAACCTTTATTGAATGTTTGCCCTCTAGTAAGATAAAGCACCAGCAGAGATACTGCCCTCTTAATTATAATCTTTATGGTCATACACTCAAAACGAGTGGCATATTTTCTGTCTCAGTAATTTTTTTGATAGTTGTTACATTGTGAAATTCTAAGAGAGGAGCTCAGTAGCGCGCGCTAGTGTGAGTTTCCTCTTCAAGAGCGGGGCAAACATGACCCGCACTCGGTCACTCCCTTCGCCTGGCCACGCACAGACAGACAGAGGACATTTCATCCAAAGGGAACGGCTAGATTTTCTTAAAAGTGCCCGTCTACACTGTCGGGTGCGTTTGTAGACTGGATGTATCCCTTGTTTCCCTAAATAGTAGCGTAAGTAGCTGTTTTTAGAAAGCTTTACCGTAAATCTTCCTATATGACTGGACTCGAAGCAAGGCTATGATTAGGAAATAACCTACTTCCCCTCTTGGCTAGGCCTAATGAGGGCTTCCCAACTTAAACGTTGTGTGTGAACACTTCTCCCACTCCTAGCGTGTGCCCGTCCAAAGCGCTCTCTGTTTGCCGTGTGTCGGCAGTACTATTTATAACCTAGTTAGCAATGCCAGCCGGAGACCGCAAAAGGTGGGCATTCATATGCAAATTCTCTGCAATGATGTTTACAATTGCATATAGTTGCTTGCTCTATTATGTTCAGCAACAGCATTATAAAATTGAGTACAGGAAAGGGAAAATGGTACTAATATTACATTTTTATATTGCTTAGAGATTTTTATAGAATTAATTAACAAAAGAAATTAACGAGTGCAAGGCGAAAGTGGCCCCAGCTTACACTGGACACGTTCACATAAAGGCACTCGGACGACGAGCGGCAGCCGTTCAGGGGAGGGAACTCGCTGTACGCATGGGCTCTGCCTGCGTTGTCTTCAGATTTGTGTTTTCCCAGGCAGTCCTCAGGGCATCTTCTTTGTTTCACTAGATGGAGATTCCCAGGACTTGGAAGCCGCCGATAGGGGAAAAAGTAAACACAAACAAACAGGATAAATCCATGCTTTCTTTTCACTGACAGTCACTCAGTGTTCCTATGTGCCAAGCACTGCCTTGGATACAAAGATGGCCAGAGACTGAGATGATCTGTGACTTCCCTGCTCTATTTCGGGCTTCTTAGGATCTTGAAAGTAGTGGGGTATGACGAATAGAACAGACAAATCTGGGCTCAAATCCCAGCTTCTCCACTGCATGTGATGTAAAGCAAACTGCCCGCATTTCTTCTTGCTTTTCTGTAGAAATGGAGACAGTCATGCTCACTAGTGAAGTGGCTGCTGAGCGTCTGAAAGCATCTGTCACCTCACCTGTTACAGGGGTCAACATTCAGTAAACGTTAAATGAAATAAGTTTCTATGATGGGGAGGCAAACAAGTAAAATAGAGTACTAGTAAAGGAACAATGTAATGAGTAGGTCTAGAGACTCCTTTTAGCATATAGGACAATAGAAGGTGAGAGAGGGTCCAGGGAGGAGAGGATCAGAGCCCACCCAGGGATGTATATGAGGAGGGCACAGAACAAGTGCAAAGCTTGCCATCGGGAAAGTTATATAGGGTTGTATAGGGTTGGAAGGGAGCAGTGTCTGCAGTATGGTTTGTGAACCACCTGCATCAAAATCAAGGGCTTGCAGTATAGTCAGGGTTTATCCATACCCGCCAAGCCACAGTCTTTGAAAGTGAGGTCCAGGACTCAACATTTCTCACAAGCTGCCAAGAAGTTCTCACGCACACTCCAGTTTTACACCCACTCGGGTAAACGGCGGATTTCTAGAGTCCTGATGTCTGATCTTGGTGCTGTGCAGCAGACAGAACATGAGCTTTGGGGTAACAGGCTCCAGGCTGATTGGAACCTGTTAACATTTACACCAGAAGAAAAATCTCCCCAATAGAAAGCAGGAAGAGGAAAAGAAGAAGGTGTAGTCAGTGAAAAATACAGAATAAAATGGCAGCAATCAGTACATAATGAATTATGGTAAATATAAATTAATTAAGTTCACCAATTAAAAGTAGAGTCTCAGGTTGAATAAAAGAAAAAGATCCACTAACAAGTTGTCTAAAAGAAAACCTTAAAAAAAGACACAGAAAGGTTGAAAATAAAAGATGGGAAAAATATATAAACCAAAAGAAAAATGG
>PVKM010015872.1:0-27457 GCA_004027735.1 Carollia perspicillata | reverse complement strand
TGGGCCTTCTAGAATATGGACTAACTCAGCCAACCCATTCATCGATAGGCTCTGTAAATATCACTTTCCAAACTTTTTACAGATTAGTGATATCATAAAAAAGTGGGTGTGTGGCTCAATGAAAAACAAGTTACTATCTGTCAATATTTCAGGGGAAAAGGCCTAAATTCAGGTGAGAAAACCTTGTGTTAGACTCACCGATGGACAGCCTCCTGAGTGGCTCTGTGTCCTTTTTCCCACAACCAAGAGAGGCGTGGAGAGTTGGGGGCCCAGAGGACTATGGCACACAGCCAACCATGGCCCAGGAGACCTGAAATGAATAGGAACGCTGAGGAGGGAGAAGCTGGTGAGTCCCTCAATAACAGTCTCTGAAGAGTTAGCACTCAGACCGCCACCCTGCTGCTCTCCTGCCTACAAAACAGGAGCAGCTGCTGTGGTCCCCCGCGGCCCCCCATGCTTTCCACAGTGGGGGCCGGCACTCTGGCCCTGCATGAGAATCTCTGGGAGAGCTTTTAAATACCGGTACCTGGACCCTAGAAACTCTGACTCAATCAGTCTTATGAGGTGACAGCCCTGGGGACAAGGAACTAGCTGTGGTTGGTCAGTCAGGGTGCTTGGCCCTGATTTCCCATTCATCATTCACACTTGGCCCGGTCTGAGACTTAAAACCCATGTGAGACTGGTTTAGTGTCCTGAAAGACAAAGGCTTCCCAATGATCTGAAGAACCAAGAGGCCCTCAGGGCAGCTCCGAGAGCGACGAAGATGCTCCTGTCACTGCTGAGAGGCTAGACACCCATAGTCCTAAGAAACTGTTGGCAAGAGGTCTAACTTCTTTTTCCTTTCTTTTTTCTTGGCTCTCTTCCTTGGTCTTCCTGTCTCAGGCAAGCCCATGTTCCAGAGGTTTTTACAACTCCCTTACAGATTGGGAGCTCCTAGCATGGCAAAACTGGTTCCTTCCTCCTGCTGTGTGTCTAGCACAGTGCCGGCCAGGCTCCAAGTTGAAAATGCATCTTCGCTCACAGCACTCTCATGAGGCCAGGCCCCATGCACCCCCCACCCCACAAACCCGATGGTAGAGTAACCACTGCACACTCTGTCTTTTAAGGCTTCCATCGGACCCCACCAGACCCCCACAGGCTCTCTGCACTCCAGCCAGTCCTTAGTTTGTCCTGTAATGGAGCAGCTATATGATAAACTATTTCCTTCAAAGGCATCGTTTGGAACTCCGAAGGCTTAGGGAAAGGGGCAGAGCCATGCCAAAGGCTCCCACACATAAATCTCTTAGAGAAGGCAGCCACATAGCTATTCATACGACATATGACTGGAGGGAACCCCAAAAGGTTCCACGGAGCTGAAAACACCTCCTTCCTCCAGGTTCATCATTCCTGATATGAGAACCACTGTCCTCAGTGCATAACTGCTATGCACTGATTTAAACTAAAACATCATTATTTTTTTTAAGGTGCTCTCATTAGTTAGCTGAAACAATGGCAAGGATCCATTTGACTATAATTGATGACAACACCCTGCAAGTGCTACCCAAAGCAGGGTCTGAGGCCGCAGGACAGAGAAGAGGCAAGTGCTGAGGGGGGAAGCCAGTGGTGGCTGTCAGAGGTGGTGTGCCTGCAAGGGGTGGGGAACCATAGATACGGCAGGATGGCCCTGGGCATCTGAAGGGGAACAGAAGGCCCTGGAAGCAGGCTTCAAGGGCCACTAGAAAAATCACAGCTGTGCCCTGGAGTGCTCTGTCCCATGGTGACAGTCCGACTCCCTCCAATGAACGTGAAGCCCTGGAGAATGAATGGGTTTTGTTTGGCTTTTCTGAGATGCATCTTAATACAAGTGCTTTTGCCCGAGTGAGTCAGATGCAGGAAAGTCTCCAACTTCACTCCAGCTGGTACTTTTCCATCCCTTCCCCTGAATTATATAACATGGCACATTTTTAGAAACTTGGTTCTAGCTGCAGAGACTCCTGTGCTAAAAAATTTCAGCTTCGCAGTCTTCATATTCTCAAATTTCCAAGAAAGGAGATGCTGGTGTTTTTTAAGCTATAAAGAGTAAGAGTTAGAGAATAATATATTCTCCCTACATGTAAAACAAAAAACAAAAAGCCCAAGTCTCATGCAGTCATCTCAAAATAGTTCCTTCCTATCCTTGTGTTTAGGGACAGAGTAAGAAAACCTGCAAATGATTGGGTTTTATATTGTTATTACTAGGGAAGCACCTGGGAAAGTACCCAACTTGGAGATTTTAAATGTAGTGTCACATGTGGGGGTAAAACATTAGCTTAAATTCATATTAACGTGTAGATGATTGATAGAGCATCCACAGTAGTTTGCTATAGCAAGGAAGTTTCATGCGGACCTCTCGGGAGAATGGGGACCCTAAAATAAGGAGAGATTGAAGCCAGAGGAGAAATATGTGTTGACAGAGATGGAGGAAAGGGGCTCAGGGTAAAAGGAAACTGAGGCAGAAACTGCTTCAGCGACTGTGAAGTTCATAGTTCAAGGTGGCAAGTTACAAGGACCAGATTCCAGGTCTCTCGTTTCTCACCTTACTTGTTAGAATGTCCAACCTCATCCGCTTTGAGTCATTTTTCCAAAGCAGCCCCCATTCCAAGAGACCAGAAAGAAAAAAACAACAGCCCAATGCCAACGTACCCTCCCCTACAGAGCTTCAGGCAAAGCCATGTGCACAGGGAGATGTATCTTCTTGGTTAGTGTCTGCTGAGCTGCCAAAGTCATGGAACCTTAGTCACAGCCAAAACAGCCCAAGCCAAACACACATGGAAAAGGGCAAAGCGGAGGGCAGAACAAAATGGGCTGCAGCTGTGCAGACCGGCCCCGTCTGCTCTCCTTCCTTCTGTTGCCCTCGTGCTGACATCTGGTATACGTGCCATTCCCCAGGGGCCTTCCAATTTAAACACCATAATTTTCAGCTGCACTGCAGAGTAATCACGTGTAAACTAAGCGGAGAGCTAAAGCCTAGTTCTGGCTTCATACACTTATAGACAACTCACTTGTGCAGCAAGTGGCCACTGACTGCGTTCCTGCCTCTCATACAGCCCTTCACTGCGCCAGTGGGACATCCCTGCACCCAGGGTTTCATCTGTAGCTCCATTTTAGATCCAAGTTAATGTTAGACCCCAAGAAGCAAACTAGTGGAGAAGTGGAAGGGTCTTGATATAGAAGTCTTCTGTTCCCAGCCTAAGGACAGTTGTGTGTATACACTTGTTGCACATCTCACTGGGTAAAGGGGCTTTCTTTAGGGTGCCCTCTCTGTCTAATGACTGCTACAGGACAGGCACAGCTATCCCTTCCAGAGAGTCGTCATCCAGTGGGTCCAGGGAGAGATGTGGTGGCCACTTAGTTATTCACGTAAATATTGACAGCAGATATGCACCGAGCGCTTGCTATATGCCAAACACAGAACTGGGCACTAATCAGCAAAGATAATAAGACCTGCCCCCTGTCTCCTTGTCCTCGATACTTTGACAGCCCATGTGAAAACTGTACACATCTCTTTCTAACTCCGCATTCAGAAATGTCACAGTGGGAACTTGAAATCAGCCATGGTAGGTGTGTTTACACTATAGAAATTGGCAGCTGCTACACATTAGAGTTTTGTTATTGTTTTGCTGTTAGGGGTGTGTGTGTGTGTGTTGAGGTGGTTTACTAGCACTGTCTGTAACAAGGGTGTGATTGAAGTGCTATTGCAGTGACCACATTTTTCTGCTTTTAAGAGATGGGGTAAGGTTTTTACACATGAAATGACATACTAGTTTTGCATTTAAAGCTGAGTAAAATTGCCCAAGGCAACAAAAGAGAAACAAAGAATTCCAAAAAGAATAACATAAGTAAAGGCACAAAAACTTCTAATTTAAAAAGTTCTAGGAATTCAGAGAGAGAAACCGATACACTCTGTTGTGCTGACCAGGGAAGGCTATGGCAGCTTAAAGAATAAACAGGTCTTTGGCAGATGGATTTGGGGAGGGGGAAGCAAGGGAGGAAGGACATGACAGGGTAGGACGGACACTGCCATCAGCATGAACATCAGAGACCTCAGCTGTTCAACTTAGCTGGAGCAGAAAAGACACAGCAAAAGCAGCTTTCTCCCTCTTCTCTTCTTCCAGTCCTAGGAAGGTTCAGCCCTGGGATGCAGTGAAGCCCCCACGGTAGATTTTACAAGTAAAAATGGACATTGAATGAAGTTGAACATAAAAATCACAGCCCCGGCTGACATAGCTCAGTGGATTGAGCACTGGCCTGCAAACCTAAGAGTTGCTGGTTCGATTCCCAGTCAGGGCACATGCCTGGGTTGCAGCCCAGGTCTCCAGTGGGTGGCACACAAGAGGCAACCACACATTGATGTTTCTCTCCCTCTCTTTCTCCTTCCCTTCCCTTCACTCTAAAAATAAATAAATAGATATCTTTTTTAAAATCCCTAGCTTCCATATATCTGTAAATTACAAGGATGGAGAGGAAGAATCTGTCTTCAGATTCTAAGTAGCATTTCAATTTCCCCAAGTTTAGCATGAGGTGCCAGTATCTCCACCAGGTGAGAAATTCCTTCTTTTAAAAGCACTTGTTTATTCCCTTCCTCCTCCCCAATAACATAGTGAGTGGAGAAATTACATATTTTCATGGAGAAATTACATATTTTCATGGAGAAATTCCATATTTATACACCTACCAGAATGACCAAAATCCAGAACACTGACAACACTAATGCTGGTGAGAATGAGGAGCAACTCTCTCTCCTTGCCAGTGGGTACGCAAAAGGCACAGCCACTCTGGAAGGCAATTTAATAGTGTCTTACAAAACTAAACATACCCGTGCCTTGTGATCCAGTAATTACACCCCCTGTGATTTACCCAAACAAGCTAAAAACTTATGTCTACACAAAAACCTGCACATGGATGTTTGTAACTGTCAAAACTTGGAAGCAACTAAGATGTCCTTCAGCAGGCAAGTGGATAAACAAACTGTGGTCCATTCAGACAACGGAATATTATTCAGCACTAGAAAGAAATGAGCTATCAAGCCATAAGAAGGCAAGGAGTAAACTCAGATGCATATTGCTAAGAGAGAAAAGTCCATCTGTTTGACTACAACTACGTGACATTCTGGAAAAGACACAACCACGGAGACAGTAAACAGACCAGGGTTGGAGGAGGGAAGGGATGAATAGGCAGCAAGTATAGGATTTTAAGGCAGTGAAACTACTCCATACGACACAATAATGGTGGATACATGTCATTAGACATTTGCCCAAACCCATATGATGGACAACACCAACAGTGAACCCTAACGTAGACTGTGGGCTTCAGGTGACAGTGACATGTCAGTGTAAGTTCACCAATGCTAGCAAAGGCACCATCTGGTATGGTAGGTGATGCTGATAGTGGGGGAAATTATGCATGTGTGAGGACAGGGGACATACAAGAAGTCTCAGTACTTGTCCCTCAGTTTTGCTGTGAAACGAAAACTTCTCCGAAAAATAGTTCATTTTTGAAAGACAAAAAAAAAAAAAAATTAGCACAAGGGAAGAAGCCTGATTTTAAGAGGTCCCTGCTCCTCCGGAACATCTGTTCCTAGTCCCTGAAGAGGGTGTGATCCCTCTGTGGTGCCTGGAAACCACCAGATGGCGTTGTCGCATTCATAAACTTGTCCTTGGCTTGGAGGCCAAATTGATGATGAGCCTGGGACCCAGAAGCAGTAAGTATCAAGCATTTTTGTCAACAGGGATAGACAGATTCCTCAGGAGTGCAGAGATATAAAGTTAGGTGAGTAAGAGGGGAATGGAGAAAGGAGAAAAGAGAAGTCTGTTGTGAGAAGAGTGGTGATCACCTGTGACAGCTAATGTTTAGCTCAAAATACATCAAACTATTTCATCACGAAGAGTTCCCTGCAGGCACTTTCATTTAAAAGGACAGAAAAGCCCTGGCTGGTGTGGTTCAGTGGACTGAGTGCAGGCCTGAGAACCAAAGGGTCACTGGTTCGATTCTCACTCAGGGCACATGGCTGGGTTGCAGGCCAGGTTCCCAGTGGAGGGTGCTCAAGAGGTAACCACACACTGATGTTTCCCTCCCTCTCTTTCTCCTTCCATTCCCCTCTCTCTAAAAATAAATAAAATCTTTTAAAAATACATACATAAATAAATAAAATGATGGGAAAGAGCAGCAAATCTGAGGGATGCATTTCCATCCATTTCATGCATGACTTTCAAGGACAGTCTAAGAATCCCCACTGGACTGTGAGGAAGAGAGGAATACACCCAGTTCAGCTCTAGAGAAATGGTTTGGTGGGGTGAGCAGAGCACATGGTAAAATATAAGATGAAATTTACTACTTGTTATGTACTAAATGTTCGTATCCCCCTCAAATTTATACACTGAAGTCTTACCCCACAGTGTGTCTGTTATTTGAAGATGGGACCTCAAAGGAAGTAATTAAGGTTAAGTGAGGTCTTTAGGGTGGACCTTTGTCCAATAGGATCACATTCTTACAAGAAGAGACACCCGCAGAGATCATGCCCCCCTTCCCCCCAGCATTCACAGAGTAAAGGTCATAGGAGGACACTGCAAGGAGGTGCTGTCCATAAGCCAGGAAAAGGGCCTTCACCAAAAACCAAATTTGCCTTGATCAGGGACTACCAGCCTCCAGAACTGTGAGAAAATATTGTCTAAACTACCCAAACTCAGCCTCCTTATGGCAGCCCAAGCAGATGAATGCACCGTCTTAACCACTCTGAAGTGTATGTTTCAATGGCATTAAGTACATTTGCATTATTGTACAAAATTGATTTTTTTAATGCTGTGTAATTAGGAGTAAGCAAGGCAAATATAAAAAGTTGGGGATGAAACCATGTAAGTCTAGAAGAACTCTGCATTCAGATTGCCTTTCAAGTACCTATAAATTCTCACCCTTTCTAAGAACCCACATGGAAAATAAAACTTTTTGACTGTTGTTTATGAAGAAAGTCAATGGAGAATTTTATTCGGTTAAGCCGCAATCAAAAAGCTTTATGTCAAAGAGTCAATAAATGAATGTTCTTGATATGTTTAAGTGAGTTGGTTTTTATTTTTTAATTTCCTTCTTTAACTGACTCTTTCAGTTGACCGGCCACGGCTGGTGTTAGTCATGTTAGTTAGGTAAGGGGAGTTTGTGCAAATTCCATTCCTTTGCCTGTGCCTTGAAGGGTGAATGGTTTCCACAAGGCAAAGGAGGAAGAACAGTCACCTGGATGGAGGGAACAGGCTGAACAAAGCCACAGAAGCATGAATGCACGTGACATATCAGGGAATCAGTGAGATATCAAGGGCAACTGGGACACTGGATCATGAGAGCTTCCGGGAAGGAAAGGCAGAAAGGTACACTGGTCCCGGATTGATTTAGACTTTGAAAATCATGCTAAGACATTTGGACTTGATCTCGGGCAGCCACTGGAGGTTTTCCTTGGGGCTGTGTTCGGGTGCAAATTATGGTTAAATACATACAGCACATAAACTAAAGATGAAGGGATGGCTGGTATCAGGCATTTTCTGCCAAAGTCCATATAAGAGATTTTTTTTACATTTGAAATAATGGTACCCGCAAAAATGGAAACATGCAAACAGACAGAGCAGGCGTTTTTTTTAAATAAAATTGACACTTCATAAAGAAAAAGATAGAAGACATTTTCAAGGCTGAAGAGGAGATTTCTAATTTGTTTCAATAATGGTTAAGATTAAACTGGCAAGAAATTGGCCTGTGGCTTTCTCTCAAGCAAATACCTTTTCACTGTGAATAAATTGACTTGTAACTGACTGCCACATTATCCTCTGATACTGTCCCTGTATCAGATCCTGAGCAGAAAGTGAGAACAAAGCTCGAAGTGGGAGAATCCTACTGGTCCACAGTGACCTCAAACATCAGGCAGAATAAGATGCTGAACTGGAATCAGCAGCACAGCCAGAGGAGAGTCAAGGTTCTGCCTCTGCTGTGGACCTTATAGCATGAATTATTGAGAATGTAGAATGCGTACCAAAACAGTTCGTCCTCAAAAACTCCCTTCCAATAGAGTTAGACAAAAATACCACCTTTCTTTGTACAAGATAAGTTGAAATCAATTGCACTGTTTTGGTCGTATACTCCAAAATAAACCTTAACCACTTCAATTCCTTTTCCATACAGGGGGCCTTGGAGACATTTCCATCAGAGTTTGAGCCTTAAGCCCTTTCTCATGACTCTTGAGTATTCAGCAGTTGTTCGACCATGAATAGTTAACAGCTAAACTTGGCTATGACTTTTGGGTGTGTTTAATAAATAGCAGCATGAATGGCCACATGAATTTGTGTTAACATTATAATTATGTTGATCTTGCCTGTGAGGAGCTTAGAATCTAATGAGAAAAACAGACTGATATTTAAATAATTATAATACAAATAAAAAGTAGAAAACAGCGTACAGAGGCAAAGTGCTCCTGTCATTAAGAAAAGCTGAAATTTTATCACCTTAACCTTGCCCTCCTTTTTCATTTCTAACTCAAATGATTCTCTGGCCACTGCAAATGCTATTTCCTCAAATGACCTCTGTATCTCGAATAAAGTTCTTCCATCCTCTCTTAACCTATTACACAGTCTGACACAGGCAGTCTCTAAAGACTGTATGCTAGGACTGGTTTAGCCCAGTAAGGGAGATCAAGATTTATTCACGTCACTGCCCACACTGGATTTCATTGCAACAGTCTAATTCTCTTGGGTGCCAACTTCCTGCTGGTGGCTGGAAAGGAAGGATACATGCTATGGGAAAATCCAAGAATGTCTAGACGTGGTCAAAGTACTAATGTTTCTCTGGTGTCCACATCCAGACTCTGGTCCTGGAACATGATGTTGATCTGTTTCCCCTGAAGGCAATGGGGACCTGAGGGCCTCTGGAACATCAATTTCACATTCCTTATGTCCTTCCTGGAAGATTCCATTGGAAGTATCTTTGTTGACTTTTCATGGTAGCTTCTCAGCTTATCAGCAATAAAGTGAACTAAGGAGCAGTTAAATTAAGTTCTAGATCATAATGCCAAAAGTCTTATAAAATTAGGTCTACAAACTAAATGCTCAGGTTAGTTTAGACACAACTTTTGCCTGAGACCAATGATCTCTTCTCATCCTAGAAATCTGTAATCCTAAACTTACTGGGAAAAATTTAAAGATCCATGAAAAGGCCACCATCATTAAATACTTAACAGATGCCAGTATTTTATTTAATCGCCACAATCCCATTATGAGTAGCTATGAATAGCACCATTGCAGAGGCAGAGAATCTTGTTTCCAACCATAAACACCCCAAAGATAAAACTGTGTCTCATGTACCTATAGGTTTATGCTGCTCAGAATATCATCTAGAATGAATGAGTTGATTGTACATTTACAATGCTCACAATCACCCTATGAAGTCGGTTGCTCTTTCTTATCTCCACTTTGCTGATGAGGAAGTCAAAACTGAGAAATAAGCAACCTGCCCAAGGTCACACTGCTTGTTGCCAAAATTCTGACTCTTCTCAGTCTGCCACATTACCCCACCACCATCACCACCAATTTCCTGTGTCTTTATGAGGTCCCCCAAGAGAAGTTTTGTGGAATTTGCTCCCCAAATGGAGTAGTTTCACCTGTTCTGCTCCATAGATAATGACTCAGTCACACACGGAAGTGCCACGATTTAACCAAGCCTCCAGAGCTAGCCGCCATCAGACAGCAAATTGAATCCTAGTCAAGTTCCATGCATTGCCGGCATTCATTTTGCATCTCTACCTTTATTGGGGACCAGTTTCCGTACAGAGTCAAGTCCAGGGTACAGTTGTAGTGCTTAACCCTCGTGATGACTATCCAGGGTCGACTGTCAACTTTAGAATTGGATTTTCCAAAAGTGACTGTTCCTAGCTTTCAAGTGGTTTGAGTTTAGCAGAAAAACACTTAAAAATATGTACTGGGCACTATTTTTCCCATCTTTTGGCATTTTAAATTTCCATGTATTTAAGTGAAACTCAATATGTGGATAAATACAAATTAACTCATCAAAATGAAAGCAATAAGAGATGCCAGTTATTTCCGAGACTTTTGCCAAATGCCCTCTTTATTCCCCCCAGAGAGGCAGGATCAGGCTGTCTATTGATATTGAGCATTCGGGTGACCCTTTACCAACCCATACCCATTTTTAGTGAATTACTGCACACAAAAGCCCGAAAAGGGAAGTTGTGGGATATAGCTCCAACCTCCCCCAAAAGACACATAATAAAGACATGGTACAGCTAATTAGTAGAAATAGGAGTTGGGCTGGTGAGATATTTTATATTCCTCTTTACTATTTAATTTTTGCCTAAAACATGTATTAATTTTTTTAAAAAACTCAAGTAAATAAAAGAGTTTTAAAAATAAAGTTTATGGTTAACATACCAAATGACCTGAATCAATTCAGTCATTCAAAATGTGAAGCTTCTGAAAGAGCACTTTTCCAAATACGAAAATAATCTATAACTTTGTGTAGGAAATGTGTAAGAAAAAATAAAAATGTAAAGATTTAATAAAAAGTTATCCATAATTCATCACTTACACATAGCCACTACTGGTGCATCTCCTTCTAGATATTAACACAACACACATGTATATCCATAATTTATGAAACTTACATGCAATATGCATGGTTTTGTGGACTGCTTTTATTTAATTTTGTTTTAAATTGGAAACAATCCTCCATGACGTAAAATAGCCTTCAAAACTGTGACTTCTATAATGCTTGCATAAAAGTTAATAATATATTTACCTATTTATCTATTGCTCTATTGCTGGACATAAAGTTTATCTCTACAGGTTTGTTATAATCACTCTGATAAACATTTTGCCATTAGAATGTATAACTTTGAATGTAGGAAGCTTGTCTTATTGATCACAGTGCCATTAGCCCCCCAAAAAGTGTCCAGCACAGAAGTTCAATAAAAATCAATGGATAGATGGATAGATGGATGGATGGATGGATGGGCAGACGGACATGGATGGATAGTCATTGATGAATCCATTGATGGATGGATTAATATGGATGGGTATTTGTGTGCATCTCTGAGCACTTCTCAAAATTCCTTTTAGTTTGAGCACTAACACTGATATTCTGGTTAAGGTGACCACGTAAAATATAGAACACCATTTAGCCGAATGATTCATTACTTCCTACTGTATTAGAAACACATTCATTCATATCTCTGAAATTACTTATTTACCTGAAGTTCAAACTTGACATATCACATTTAGATCTGCTAACTCTGAAATACATTAATTCTTGATGTACCACCTTCACAAAACAGGCTGCCCAAGATACCCCACTGGTCCTGGAGCAAAAACTCACTCCTCTTTAAAGGTCTAAATCCAATGGCCTATGGCAGCCAAACAGTGAGTGCTACAAACAGCCATTATCTTTGATCCCTGATCATCTCATTAGTCAAGACAAACGAGAAAAACAATAGGAAAGAGAACACCCAATAATGACAATGCAAAGAGCCAGAGCAAGATCTTTCCAGACACAAACCATAGCACCTAAGTGTCTTTCAGCTCTGCTCTCTCCTCTCTCACCTCTGCTCCTCCTCTACTCTGACCATAGTCACTCCTGTGCTTTCCCATTGCTCTTGCCATGCCTATCAGAAATTGTGTGATCTAGTCTCTTGCACCATTTGCCTCTCCCTGCCCCCTTACTCTGTACACCACAGCCACCCTGGACTTGTTGAGTTCCTCCATGCACCAGGCTGCATCATACCACAGGATCTTTGCACAGGCTCTTCCTTCTGCCTGAAAAGCCTTCCCTTCCTCCTCCTCCATCCTTCTACAATTTAGTTAACTCTTAGTCACTCTTCATCTCAGCTCCAAAGTCACTGCAGAAAGGAAGCTGTCCCTAACTAACTTTGCAGATTAGGTCAGGCCCCCTTGTTCTAAGCTATTAAAAGTATTGTGTACTTTTCCTTCCCTGCACTTATAATATTGGGTTGTACCAAAAGTCTGTTGTTGTTTTTTTCCATAAGACAACTCTAGTAGCACTGAGTTGTCTTTAACTTCACTTCAGAACAATTTTGTTAGATTGTTCTATGACACCTGTCATATTATTGTGCATTTAAAAAAAAACTTACCATGCTTGTTTCATATCAGCCAGGGACAAAGTGACTCCGTGTTTATCTCAGGTTGGCTTTTGGTCTGTGCCCATGCCTGGCCCATGCCTTGGACACATGGGAAAAAGAACTTACCAAAACTGGTGAATTTTTGTGTAGTCATTTTAATATTGAAGATGGAAGAAAGCACACAACATTTTTAGCATATTATGCTTTATTATTTCAAGAAAGGTAAAAAGAAAACTGCTACTGAAATGCAAAATAAAAGATTTGTTCAGTGTATGGAAAAAGTGCTGTGAATGATCGAACATGTCAAAAGTGATTTTCAAAGTTTTGTGAAGAGATTTCTCATTGGACAGTGCTCTATGATCAGGCAGACCAGTTGAAGTTGATAGCAATCAAATAAAGACATTAATTGAGAACAATAAATGTTATACCACATGGGAAATAGCCGACATACTCGAAATATACAAATCAATAAAATTGGTGAAAATGAAAAATGTGTCTTCTATTTTACAGAAAAAAACACACAAACTTTTTTGGCCAACCCAATAGTTGACATTTTATTTTATTTTTGTGATTATTTGTTTAATGTGCTTATCTACTATAATTAAAGCTCCATGATAGCCAGACACCATATATCTTTCATTATCAGTCTATTCCCAGCACCTAGAAAAGTTTCTGCCAAAAGAAAAACAGCTGGACATGCAATAAATATTCATTGAATGGTAAATGAAAGCCTCCAGGCTTGCTAACAACTCACCCTGAAGGAGACAAAGAACCACTCCTGACTTGGAAGACTAACTCACTCCAGGTGGGCAAAAGGAAGCAGATCAAAGTCCAATCTCCTGTCCGCTAAATATCCAAGGAGGTGAGTGCAACCCTCACATTACGCCACGTATGACATGGCATATGACTATAATCATCATGTTTGTGTGGCACGATGTGCACAATTTAGAGGCATGTACGTGGTGTACACGGCAGGAAGTGTAGGCAGACATGGAGTGAAAGTTAAGGTCTCTGTCCGGCCATTTAACCTAAACTTTCTTCCAGCTGAAAATTTCCACACTTACAGATCCGCAGGGATGGTCACTCCCCCATGGGCCTCCAAGGCACCCCCTTACCCCAGGTTTTCTCCTAGTTTATCCCCTTCACTGGATCCTCTTCTCTATCAGGCCTAAGCAGCTTTTCTCCTCAACTTAAATTATTACAGAAATGTTACAACATCCGCAAAAGTGAAAAGACCAACACCCATAGTCCAGCCCCAACAATATCAACACATGGCTAATTTTGTTTCATTTTATGCCCCGCCCCTGCTTTCCTTCCCAATGTGATTAGACTATTTTCAAGAAAATCCCAAATACCATATTTTATCCATAAATACTTCAGTACAGATTGAAAAATATAGAAATTTCCCTGCTTGTCTTAAAAATTTTTTAAAGAATTGGGTTGTTCAAATTAGGGTCCAAATAAAGGCTACAAATCAGTTTAACTGTTGCATCTCCAAAGTCTCTAAACTACTGGTTCACTCTACCCATTCTTCTTGCATTGTATTCATTGAAGAGAGAAGGTCATCTGTCCTACAGAATTTCCTGCATCCTCAATTGTATTAATCGCATCCCTCAGTGTGTCATTTAACACATTTCCCTGCCCCCCGATGGTCCTGCCCAGAAACTGGCAGTTAGGGCGACTGGCCTGATCAGATTTAGGTACCACTATTTGTTTGGCAAGTATATTTCAAAGGTAGTTCTAGGTACTTTCTATTATATCAGGAAATTCATAGTATCTTATTTTTTTGATGTTAAAAATTAACCAGTGGTTTCAGGGGGTGCCAGCTTGATCCACACATGACAAAGTGCCTCACCAGCCTTTTTGCCAACTACAGGAGGGGGCACAGTGGGTTTGCCACTGCGAGTGCACGGAACACAGAGTTGGTTCTTTAATTATCTGTGTACTAATTACTTTGTTATTATTGATTTTTATTAACCTACTTTTGCCCACCCTGTAGTTTTAGAATTACACTGCTGGTAATTACCAAGCTTTACTATTGCATTAAAGGTTTCAAAATGGTGATGTTCTAATTCTGTCATTCCTTCTGAAGTTATTAGCTGGATTTCTCCACAAAGAAGACATTTCCCTAATCAACTCTTTGGTTACTCTGAGTATGCTTCATACAGGAAAATTTTACTAGTTTACCCCCTTTATTTTACTAGATTTCAGAATAATCATAGGTAACAGACTCCTCCAAAAGGAAACACGTGAGTGTTGTTGTTGTGAAAGTCATTATGAATTCTTGGATTAATGCACATGTATGTGCTCCAACCCACTGAAGTCATTATTCTTTGTGATGCTCAATTGGTCCCATTTTTAGCCCGTGGGACCTTTGGGGGCCTTTTGATAGGACCCAGTCATGTTTAATGGTTTCCTTGCTAATCTGACAAGATGTTCTTCGCTCATCTTGTACAGCTCCTGACTGAGATCTGGACCAGCTATTCCTCCAAGGATGCTTGGTCACGTGCACATTCTCACCCACCCCTGGTTCCAGTGTCCCCATTCGGTGATCAGAAGCACTCCAAAGGGAACATTTCTGTGAAGGGGCCTAGAATAAGCCACGGTAGCATAAAAGTTATTTTTAGCAGAAGGCACTTGAGTTCCTGAAATCCATTATCTAAAAAGCTTAGCATCCTAAAAGGACTAAATTGTCACAAACCTCCTCCAGGAGAGCAACTCCGATTCTCTCAGACCAGCTGGAGACATGTCAGCACCACACTCTGACATTGTCACAAAATTATCATGTCTCCCACCCATGCTCTTCCAGGACCATTTACCTTTCCAAGAAAAAGGAAGCTGTTTTATGTTTCAATGTTTAAACTGTTTCCCCATAAGTGCCCTTCACCCATTAAAATGGTATGTGAGCCCCAAATGCTAACTGTCCTCTGAGTCACATTGCTTTGTAAACCCCCATTCATTCAGAAGGGATTAAAATCTATTTTCGTTTTTTTGTCAGTTTGAGTTTAACTTGCAAGCACCCAAATACTGAACCTAAGAGTTTTTGCTCTCCAATACTGTTCTGATTTTCCTCCTGTATGACAGATCTGCACACAGAGCCAGTGGCTGGACATTGCCATCTTCACAGCCACCAGGCACATTTCAAACTCAACTTGTTCAGATACGAACTCACCTCACACCTACTCTTTCTGCTCTTTATTATGCTCTTCATCAAATACTTGGGTATCAGTACTTGGAGTCAGGTCAGAGCAAGACTCTGTTAGAAATACACATTTCGCCCACACCCTCATGAAGTGGTCCTCTTCAAGTTCTGGCGAGACCAGCCTTCTAACAGTACAGCATGACCTTGGGCTTTGCAACATTCATGAAATGTTTGAGGACTCTGAAACCTGCTGAGGGTCCTCAGCCAGTCACAGCCCTTAATTTGCGTGAGGCTGTGCGAAATGACTTTGAAGAAGTCTGGCTGTCTGAGCAGGCCAGTGCAGAGGATGGAGAGAACACAGTTTCCACATCACAGAGGTGTGTTTGATCTTATTTCAACACCAGCCCTAGAAGAAGAGGCAAGGTAGACAAGCCCAGTCAGCTCTGAGAAGCCCCTCTGCAAAGGATGGTGTAGAAAGGAGAAAAGCACACGAAGGTACGGGGCTTTGCGGGTGGGCACCGCACCCACAGCAGCCCAGACACCAACCTGGGGCAGAAGGACGCAGCAGCTAGGAGGTGAAAACAAGTCAAGGCAAGTGACCAAGCAGGGGGATTCCAGGAAAAGACTGGACATCCTGCCAGGCAATCGGATGGGGCCTTGGAGCACTGAGATTTTGATAAATGGGACCTTATATTCACTCAAGGCTGAGTCCTGGGAAAACCCAGGTACAAAAGCAACACCGTTCCCTCACCGCCTGAGCTAAAGCCCCTGCGCTCATCGCCCCCTGCTTTCCAGACCCACGCGGCATCAGTGACCAGCTCTGACGACTCTCACTTCTCTGTAACAAAGGTCTCTCCCTTAGCTTCTCCCTTAGTCTCTCTCCTGGATTACTGCATTGCCTCCTAGCTGATCTTTCGGAATTTAGTTTCACTCCCTTTCAAGCCCTGTCTTTTGTAGAGTACTCCAAACATTTTTTTTTATTTTGTCCCCCAAATATATTTATATTTATGCACAACTTGAAAATGCCCCACTGAACCAAAATTTAGGTGTACGTTAAAATGTGTACAAAAGAAATTAAAAGAGAATGAGAAAAACAAATGAATAGATGTGCAAACATGTCCTTGCATTTCTGCCCAGTAATTCTTACCAACTCCGCCTGGCACTCTCGAAGTTACTGAAGGGGCTCCGGATTGGGCATGTTGTCGACATCTTAATTAGACTGGACTGCATTACTGGACCTAGCAAGTGACTCTTAATTACCTGCAAAGAGACTATTCTTAGGACTGAAAGAGACTGGAAAGGGATGAATTAAGGAATCTGTCCAAGATGTCATCTGTGATGGCAGAGACTGAAGATGAATAAATTAATATCCTGGTCCTCCTCCATTTAAGTTCAGTCTGTTTAATATATTCTGCCCACAGCCAAACAAAATCTTTCTGGATGGATTTTTCACTTCTTACCTGGCCCAGGGATAAAAGACAGAATTGGGTGGTGACCTAATCCTCTAGGTTTGCTTAGGTGGTGACCCTTTAAGTCAGACATGGGTATTAGAGGTACAGGAGCAAAGGACAGGGGTATTCTCGTGTCGGGCCCCCACTGCCTGGCAGTGGTCCCACCAGACAATAAATAGCTTTTAAAAGGCAAATACGGGTCTTGCGGGACCAAAAACCAAATCAGCCGACCTCAAACCTGGCTCTAAAATAGATTTACAGGCGTCGTTTAAGATGTAGGTTTGCTTTTCCTGTTTTCCCATCAAAGCAAATTAGCCTTAAAAAAAAATAGTATTCCAAATGACCAAAGGTTAGAAAAATTGTCTGCAAGTCCTTTGAATTCTTTGCCACCCCCGATTTTTTTCACAACTGAGTACAGTTCCTCAGAGAGGTTACTCGCATGGGGGTTGACAGTTTAAATGGCAAACAGGATGTGCCCCCACTGAGGGCCCCTGCTTTGCTGTAATCTACTGGAACTAATTGGTCTTGGGGTTTTTCGGTGTTGTTTTTTTTTTTTTTCTTTTCCTTCTTTCTTTTTCACTTACGGGCCTCAGATGGGCAGATGTGGAAAGAGCTTCTCATTTGCATAGAGCGTGGCCTGCGAGGGTGAACTGAGGACACACTGAACCGCCTGCCTTCCTGGCAAAGGAAGGAAGTCAGTTGTGAGAAGCCACCACTTTTCAGCCCTGGGTGGCTTCTTCTTTTTTCTCTCTCTGTCATTCATTTTGGAAGAAATTGTAAGTATAATTTCAAACAGAGCACAAAAACTTGCAAGAAAGAGAAAAAAGAAGGCAGCCAGTTGCTCAAGGCTGGCCCGATAATTCTTGCCCCACTTTTTTTCTTTTTTCCTTTTTTTAATTGGATTTATTGGGGTGACGCTGGTTAATAAAATTATATAGGTTTCAGGTGTACAATTCTATAATAATCACCTGTATATTGTATCATGTGTTCACCCCAGGTCATGTCTCCTTCCATCACCATTTATTCCCCTTTACCCTCTCCACCCTCCCCCACCCCCATTTCCCTCTGGTGATAAACAGACTATTGTCTGTCTATGAGGTTTGGTGGGGTTTTTTTTCTTAATGCCTTCACTTTTTTCATGCAGCCCCTCTACCCTCTCCTGTCTGAGAGTATGAGTCTGTTTCTATTTCGTATGTTCGTTTATTTTATTCATTAGATTCCGCACATGAGTGTAATCACATGGTATTTGTCTTTCTCTGGCTGGCTTATTTCACTTAGCATAGTGCTCTGCAGGTCCACCCGGGCTGTCTCAGCCCCACTTTTTTCTTGATTAGATATGCGAAGCCATCAAATGGAAAGGGGCTGGCGGTCCTTGGCCATGCCAGAGGGGGATTGGCAAGGATCGACAGTGACAGACGGTGCCCCGAGCAGCCCCTTTTCACACAGAGGCAAACTGGCATCAAGGTGCTTAGCACCCTCTCCAGCTACCTGGGCAGGTTCAGATTTGAGTTTCTTTGTCATTCCATCTGAGGGAAGCCCCCATGTTAAGGAACACTGCAGGTATGGGTGAGAGGTCTAAGCAGAATGAGCCAACACAGACAAATGGCTACGTCATTTCAAAGCAAACTGGTTCTTTCTCACTGATTTTCAGATGTAGTTCAGCTCTCCCCAATTTCTTCTCTGATTTGAATCTCCTTCACATATAACACTGTCTTCCTGCTAATTGTGTAACGCGCAGCTCTGCTGTCTGCTACCAGAGACACCAATGAGCAACGCTGCTCTGATATGGGTGCCAAAAAGGGAGGCAGGAAGATATCGAAGGAAACTATAGGGGTGGCCAAAAGGAGGTTTACACTTGCGAGTATGCGAAACACAGTTAATAAAGCTACTGTGATAATTGCAACCTGCATGTCTTTTTCTACATGAAAAAGTGTAAACCTACTTCTGCCCACCCCTGTATATTTCTGTGGGAGATGTCTGGCCAAGATTCATGTAATTTCTCTCAGATAAAAAACAAACAATTCTTCCCTAAAAGAAGCAGCAAAAATGCATGACTCCATTTACTTACTTGTTTATTTATTTATTAAAGATTTTATTTATATATTTATTTTTTAGAGAAGGGAGGGGTAGGAGAAAGAAAGGGAGAGAAACATCATTGTGTGATCTGTTGCTTCTCATGTGTCCCCCAACTGGGGACTGGGCCTGCAATCCAGGCCTGTGCCCTGACTGGGAATTGAACCAGCAATCCTTTGATTCTCAGGCCGGCACTCAATCCACTGAGCCACACAAGCCAGGGCTGCATGACTGTATTTATATGCTGACTGGTTACAAGGAACAAAAAAATAGTGGAAATTACAACACTAAGTTGTAATAAGATATGTGGTAATATTTAGACATGCATGGAAAGTTGATGAGTGTCTCGTCATTTTTATAACAATCCCGAGTTATCTTGTTCCTGCGTCAGACTGCAACAGGCCTCGTACATTGGTCTCCCAGGCATCTAGAGAGCTCCAAATAATTGAATCAAAATGTTTCCACAAGTTCCTGACTTTCTTGACAATCATATGCCCACTGAGTAGAGTTCTAGAAATATCTTCATCCCACAAATTGCTGTCTCAACTTTCATTAGTATTTTCTCCCATATACCAAGTTGCTATTCATATTTCTAGCAAAGAGGTATTTTATCACCTGAAAAGCATTCACAGTCAATACCCTCTTCATTGTCCATGTCCATGAGTCATTCATACATGTTCTTTGACTAATCCCTTCCCGTTCCTGCCTCCACTCCCCCCTCCCCTCCCCTCCTACATCTATCAGTCTGTTCCATGTTTCCACGTCTCCGTTTCTATTTTTCTTGTTAGTTTATTTTGTTCATTAGATTCTAGTTATAAGTGAGGTCATGTGGTATTTGTCTTTCACCAACTGGCCTATTTTACTTATCATAGTACTCTCCAGTTCCATCCAGGATGTCACAAAAGGTAGGAGTTCCTTCTTTCTTTGTGCTGCGTAGTATTCCATTGTGTAAATGTACCACCGTGTTTGATCCACTCACCTACTGATGGGCACCGGGGCTGTTTCCAACACTCAGCTATTGTAAACAGTGTTGCTATGAACATAGGGTTGCCTAAATTCTTTTGAATTGGTGTCTACGATTCTTAGGGTACATTCCCAGCAGTGGAATCACTGGGTCATAAGACAGTTGCATTTTTAGTTTTTTGAGGAAATTCCATACTGTTTCCACAGTGGCTGCACTGGTCTGCAATCCCATCAACAGTGCACTAGGGTTCCCTTTTCTCCACATCCTCTCCAGTACTTAACGTTTGTTGATTTATTAATGATGGCCATTCTGACCAGTGTGAAGTGATATCTCGTTGTGGTTTTAATTTGCATTTCTCTGAAGGCTAGTGATGCTGAGCATTTTTTTCATATATCTGTGGACCACCTGCATGTCCTCCTCGGAGAAGTGTCTATTCAGGTTCTTTGCCCATTTTTTAATTGGATTGTCTCTCTGATGTTCAGTTGTTTGAGTTCTTTATATATTTTGGAGATTAAACTCTTTTCCAGTGTATCATTGACAAATATGTTCTCCCATGCAGTCGGTTCCCTTTTCATTTTCATGATGGAGACTTTAGCTGCGCAGAAACTTTTTAATTTGATGTAGTCCCATTTGTCTATTTTTTCCTTTATTTCCCTTACCCTAGGAGATATATCGGCAAAAATATCGCTATGTGGGATGTCTGAAATTTTACTGCCTGTTTTCCACTAGGACTTTTATGATATCACAACTTATACGTAAGTCCTTTATCCATCTTGAGTTTATTCTGGTATATGGTGTAGTTTAGTGGTCTAGTTTTATTTTTGTGCGTATACCAGTTCAGTTGTCCCAACACCATTAACTAAAGAGACTCCATTGTACGCCTGTGCCTCCTTTGCCAAATACTAATTGACCATAGAGACATGGGTTTAGTTCTTATTCTGTATTTAGCTCTCTGACCTTAGGCAAATTACTTAACTATTTTTAATGTCATCTCCTAGTTTGTGGAATGGAGACAAAATACTTACCTCATGGTGTTCTTATGAGGATTATACCTATAAAGTGTTTACCACAATGCCTGAAATACCTGATTAGTAGATAGATAGATAGATAGATAGATAGATAGATAGATAGATAGATATTCAAATATCTATCTATTTGGAAAGAGATGAGTTTATTTTTCAAAAACTCTTCTTGGGGTAAATCTTCCAGTTACCCAAATAAAAAATAAGCAGTTCTCAGTGTTTCACACTGTGAAGTATTAGTCATCTTCACCTCCAACCTGATAATCTCTATTTCCTTATAAGAATTCCCCTCATAATCTTTCTCATTACTCTTGATCAAACTCTTCCCTGTCCATATTTCAGTTCCATTTGGGGAAATAGCACTCAGAGGATACAACAGGAGGGCCTCATTTTTACTCCTCTTTTTGCTACCCAATTTCACAGTGTGGTGAGGTAAATTTGTCCAACCTATTCTAGCCACGATCTATGAAAAAGACATTACTTTTTAAATTTGTTGGGACAGTCATAAAGATAAACCCAATCACTTTTGCACAGAGCCATTGGTTCCCTGAAATAAAAGAATGTGGCAATTTTATGACATAGTTATCAACTAGCCTTCATATCATTATACTGCCTGCATGAGTTCGTCCTCTGCTGGCCTTCTCCCTGCCCTCAAACCCTCCCTTGTATTTATGGTTAAACCAGACTTAAACTGCTTTTGCTCTCATCAGCAATTCCATGTCTGGGATCTGAATCTGAATGATCTGGGACAAAGCCCTTGATCCCCTGCCGATTTCACAGAGTTATATGGTGATGAACAAGGTAAAGAGGGGGTTGGAGCACCATGTGCGCTCCACAGGCACCTTGCCTCCCTGCCACTTTCATTGCGCTTGTTTCTCCTCTCTGGTAGGCAGATGCTACCTGTTTGGAGGTAGCCCGCTAGCAAGCTTCTGTTTCTAAAGCTGGACTTTAGAGGTAGCTAAGCTTTACTTTACTGAGTGAAGCATTATCTCCTAACTCCCTCAACTTGTCCTCCCACTCCTGTGGGGGCAAACACATGGAATGGGAGATGGGAACCATCGCAGGGAAAGGGGAAGGGGCAATCTTTGCTCTTGCTCCAGGCTGGCCTCGGATTTTAGTCAAAACAGACTTCTAGTAGTAATGTCCTTTCCTTTGACCCACCTCAGAGCATGGCATGCTCTCGATGTCCTTTCACAACTAGGAGGAAAAGACAATGTTACCACAAATGAATAATAAAGTCACCCTCCACCTATTTGTCTAGCCAGGAGATCATGAGATGAAGCAGACGCAATGCTGCCCAAGCAACCAGCCAGATTGGTCTCCTGTGTTTTTCCCCCATCAAAAATTCAAAGGCGCCAACTCCCTTGCTGCAATGCTCCTTCCCCCCGCTGGCCTGGAGCCCAACACTGACCTGATGGAACCAGACTGGGCAGGAACAGAGCCAAGAGCGTGCTAGGCTGACCTGGTGACTCTGTGGCTGAGAGGCGCGGCTCCTTCATACTTCAGACTGCACTTTGCCCCCAGAATGTCCTCTGCAGAACCGCAGTCACAGAGTCATGTTATAATGAACCATCGTGGCACCCACGCACCACCGGATTCATCTCCTGCCTCAGTCAGCACTACGTGCAGGCCTGCTCGCGCACACCTGTCCTGGGCTGCTCCAGGTGGATCCTGTTCATTCCACCTTGGTCCTGCCTATACTCAGCCGCAGATCCAGTGCCAGGCAGACAGCAGAGCACTGTGGGGCCCTCACTGGGACACTCTGCTGCCTCACGGTGCTTCTCATGCCCAGGACCTCTCAAGATGCAGCACCCCAATATCTGGCACCTCGCCATATCACTCAACTCCCAGTGCCCTTGGCGTAGTGCCAGGGACCTACATAGCATGTTGTTGGCTCCTCCACCCGGCCCCCTCCTCACCCACAGGGCAGGTCCTCTCCTTCCTACTCCGTTCCTTGGGACTCGGGAATCAGGACCCTCTCTACCCTCCAGGCTGCCCCAAAGCTGAGCTCCACAGCCTGGCCTAGATCTCCAGGCTTCACACCCTGCCCACCCATCACATCCTCCCAAGCCTCACAGCACCTTCAGCTGAGCTCCTTCTCCACCTGGTGTCTCCGCCAGCATTGTTCTCTCCAGCAGACACCGACTCCTCAGGTTAGATACACACCAGTATAGATTATTATAACCAGTTTCCTGGTCCAAGTTTGGAAACGTAAATTCTCCTCAACTGAAACACCCATTTTTAGTAATGCTTGCTGTCGGAAAGTCCTTACATATTCAGAAAAATCCTGATTATTCCCTAACTAGCTCCTCTCTGATACATGTCCAGGAAATGCACAGTAACTGTAAGCTCCAAAGCAAGTCTGATGAGAGAGAGGGAAGAAATTCCCATTAACTATACGTACATGGTAAAGTAGCTGACATTTTTACGACCATTCTAGTGTGAGACTAGCATTGTACCTCACTTAGAGATGAGAGTATTTGCCATCTGGGTGAGTTCACTCTTTCGCCTGCTGATATCTAAGCTCATTCAGACTAGTTGAACAAAAGGAGGGAAGGGTACATTCCAACACAGACAGGTTAGAACACGAAGACACTTCATACTCTGAGAGAGATCAGGGATCTAGCTCCCCTACACCCTTCTTCTCACCATCATAGTTTATCTTTTTTTCCTCTTTCTTTCTCATGTCCAGCCTCTCCAAGGAAAGAGGAATTGCTAAATTTGATTTAGAAACACATGGTACTTGGAGCCTACTTGGGCTCCAGCCCTGGCCCCTTCTCCAGTCACTTGGCCCACAGATTCCATTTTGCAACTGGGAGACTCAGAGGACCATGTGACTGGCAGGCACTAGGGCTTCAAAGTCTTCCCTGTGTACTTGATTCCTTTTTTCCTCTTTTAAACTAAGCACTGGTGATTCTTATTCAGGTGTGTGCATCTCTTAAAGAGAAAAGCAAGCTGATTCACTGGAATTTAAGTTTAACCTGTCAGATTTGCTGTAGGCTCATTGCATTTCTTGGACTGCATTTTCTTCTCACCGGTCTACACTCTTGGCTTAGGCATTTTCATCTGACCCTGTGGTTTTCAACAGCCTCTACCTTCTGTCATCTCCCAGTTCCTACCTGTTACATCTTTCTGACCTCCAGACCTGTATATCCCATCCCTAACTGATAGCTGCACTTGGATCTTCCCTAGTCATCTCAAACATAGTGTATCTAAACTGGAGCATTTGAACCCCGCAGCTCCTCACCTCCCTCCACTTGCAATATGCACCACCGCATGTGTTTACCATTTCAGTATGGTATTCTGAACCTCTCATTTCTCATACCAGACACAAGGGCAGCACCATCCCTGACACTTCCCTCCCTGTCTCTCTCACCACCAACCCCATCTAGTATATCACCTAGTCCAGTGGAGTCAGTCTCAAAAGTGAATTGAGAATCCATCCACTTCTCCTTGTCTCCACTGCTCCATCCTGATCAAGCCGTCCTTCTCTCTCACCAGGGCTATGCATGGGCCTGGGGGTCAGCCTCTTCTGCGCTCATTTGGCTTCCCATCCCCAACTCCCTACACAGCAACCATAACAAATGTTTTTATTGTGGTAAAATATACATAACAAAAATTCACCATTTTAATCATTTTTTAAAGATTTTATTTATTTATCTTTATAGGGGAAGGGAAGGACAGAGGAAGAGAAATATCAATGTATGGTTGCCTCTCATGTGTTCCCTGCTGGGAACTGGCCCGAAACCCAGGCATGTGCCCTGACTGGGAATCGAACCACGATCCTTTGGTTTGCAAGCCCGCGCTCAACCCACTGAGCTACACCAGCCAGGGCACCATTTTAATCATTTTAAAATGTACACTTCAGTGGTATAAGTACACAGTTGTACAATCATCACCACCCATCTCCATCACTTTTTCACTTTCCCAGCTGAAACTCTGTACCTTCTAAGTAATAATAACACCTCGTTCTCCTACCCGCCCACCCCCAGCCACTAGTAACCACCACTCTACTTTCTGTGTCTATGAATCTGATTATTGTGGAAACTTCAGATAAGTGTAATCATACAGTCTTTGTCCTGTTATATCTGGCTTGGTTTATTTAGCATAATGTTTTTAAGATCCATCCATGTTATAGCATATGTCAGAATTTTATTGATTTTTAAGGCTGAATAATACTGCATTATACACATAGACCACATTTTGTTCATCCTTTCATCTGCTGATGAACATGTGAGTTGTTTCCACCATTTGGCTATTGAGAATAATGCTACTATGAACATAATTCATTTGGGTATGTGTCCAGGAGTAAAATTGCTGGATCAGTGATAATTTTGTGTTCACTTTTTTGAGGAACCATAGCAGGCTTAAAAACATTAGTTGGATTATGTTTTTCCTTAAAGTCTTTTGATGACTACCCATTGCACCTGGCAAGCACTAAACAGATACTCAAATTTGGCCTGTCTAACCTGGCCTTTCCCTCCTTACCCCCCTTCACTCAGCACCTTCCTTTCTCTCCCTGTACCAGCCCCTCTGATCTTCTTGCCATCACTCAAGGACACAAAGCTCATCCCTGTTTCACCACCCTCACACAGCCCTTCCCAATGCCTGCAATGGACTTTCTCCACTCTTCTACTCTCCTCCAGGTCTCAGTTTAAATATCACATACTCAGGAAAGCTTTCCTGGAGCCAGTCCTAGGCCTCTCCCCAACACCCCACCACCCACCCCACGGTCTAATCCTCTCAGTTGACTGCTGCAGGGATAGTAAGATCAAGGACCCTGACTCTCACATTCTCTTATCCACAGCACTGAGCACATGGATGAATGAAGACCCTGTTACATTATGAGATTTTTGTTGTTGTTGTTATTGTTGTTATTTTTCTTTGTTGCTTTGGAGCAGAACTGAAGCTCATCACAGTAATAGCAAGGCAGGACATGTCCTCATAAAATGATGGTTGAGCTTCATCTATTAGTGTTTGTATATGGCAGGCCATCTGTTATGGACTGAATGTTGTATCCCCCAAAATTCATCTGTTGAAGCCTTTGTCCTCAATGTGATGGTATTTGGAGGAGGGCCTTTGGGAGGTGATTTGGCATGAGGGTGGGACCCTGGTTTGATGGGATAAGTGCCCTTTTAAGAAGAGACACCAAAGAGCGCGCTCTCTCTCTCTCTCTCTCTCCCTCCCTCCCCCCACTCTCTGCTAAGGAGAGTGACACAACAAGAAGGTAAGCCAGGGAGAGGGTTCTCACCAGAAACTGATCATGCTAGACTCTGATCTCAAACTTCCAGCCTCCAGATCTGTAAGGAAATAAACACCTGTTGTTTAAACCATCTATTCTATGACATTTTTTATAGCAGCCAGAGCAGACGAATATACGGTCTACCTCAAGCCCATCATGTTACACTCAACTGGTGTAGCGTGAGCATGCCTCTTAGTCTTCCCTCAGTGCTGCTGTCATTCCGACTCACAATAGACTTGGTTGTCTGTATGCCTATTTCTATCACCAGACTTAAACTACTAGTTGGGATAGGAACCACATGTGATTTTTTTCCTCTCTGCTTTTGTTTACCCAATCCAGAGCCATACACTTAGGAGGCATGATTTTTAAAGTTAGAGGAAATGATTTGGTGGCTTACTTTAAATACATCTCTAGCAATTTTATGTTTATGAACATATTATCTTTCCAAAAACAGTTTCAAATCAACTTGGCTTCTTATATGTTAGTAATCATCGAACATTTTAAATTGCCATCTAGCCATATTGCAATTAGAGCAAAATATGCTGCAAAGTTATGCTAACTAGTGAGTGATTTAAGTTATTACATTTCTATGTTTGTGAATGGTTTATCAGCATTCAGACTGAGTACCTAAGTCATTTAAATGTCTCTATGTGTGTATACACAAATGTTAATAATAACTACGCTTTGCTCAACACTTACATCTTGTAAACCCATAGTGTTGGGCTCCTACGCTATGCTAAGTGCTTTATATATATAATACAATTTAATCTCCACATAATCTTGTAGTATAAGTATTTTTATTCAAGGTTTATGGAAGGGAAAATGGACTTTCACAAAGATTGCATAAATTCCTAAGGCTATCCAACAGGTGAGTGGTAGTGCCAGGATTTGAACTCAGGCTAAGTTCAAAACCCATACCCTTACATATTTTCTATGAATAATCTGTCGGCTTTTTCTTCCCTGAAATCTGGGTTAAGGCCATTTCCTTTTTTGATGTATCCTTAGTGCAGTGGAAAGCAAATATATCCTTTAAATTGATCTAATTTCTCAAGATGGGGGGCCTCCCCAAGGACAGAAATTAGTTTAGGGAACATTTCTGGTCACCTAATGGTCAGGGTAGGCTAGGTCATGCTATAGTGAAAGCAACCTCAAAATCCCAATGGCCTACGACAACATACAGTTTATTTCTAGCCCGCATTGTGTCTGTGGCAGGCTCAGTTCCATGTCCAGAACCAGAGCTGGTGGCAGCCTTGATCGGAAACATAGCCTATCTTCAGACAGAAGTAAAAGGGGGACAGTGAAAACCCGCAATGACCTCATGGACCAAAGTCACATGGCCACGCCTGATATCATGGGGTGGGGATTAAAATCCTTGCCCAGAAAGGAACAGCTACTACTGAGAACAATATTACAGTCTATCATGGAATTCT
>PVKM010015871.1:0-27444 GCA_004027735.1 Carollia perspicillata | reverse complement strand
ATTTTTAACCTTTTTTGAAATAAAGCATAATATGCCAAAAATGTTGTGTATTTTCTCCCATCTTCAATATTAAAATGGCTGCATAAAAATTCACCAATTTTGATGTTTTATTTAAACACATGCTGATATGATATGACAGCTGTCACAATACAGTCTAACAAAATTCTTTCGAATGAAGTTGAAGAAGACAACTAAGTGCTACTAGGGCCCTCTTATGGAAAAAAAAAAACAAATGAACTTTTTGGCCAACACAGTAGAGTTGAGACTGCTATTGCATTCATACAAGTATTTTTGAAGATCTTTAACCTGTGTTTTTAAAATCGTCACCTGAGGTGGGGGTGGGGAGGGAGAGAGAGAAAGAGAGAACATCAGTGTGAGAAGAACATGGGTCGGTTGCCTCTCGTATGTGCCCCGACTGGGGATTGAATGCACAACCTAGATATGTGCCCTGACCGGAAATCAAACCCTCAACCTTTTGGTGTATGGGACCAACTGGACCACCTGTCCAGGGCAGACCCTTTAAAATCTGATTAGGATATATAGACCAAGTGATTACTTGGATAGCATTTTAACTAAAGGACTACTTATAAGATCACTTCTATACAACAGTGGATTTTTGGAAAGTATTATTTAATATGCTGAAATCTTGTTATTTGACCCAAGTCAGTTCTTTGATAGAATGATAGTAGAAATCACAGAGGTCTAGTTTATATCTGTATTGATTTATCTTTGAGAGAAATGTGGCAAGTAGGATAGCTGTGACATGTTTTTAAAATTTGTTTTAATTATACTTGTAGAATACAAATATATTTTCCTTTGTTAAAAATTAAAGCTTTATTGTAGTGTGAGTATAAAGATTTATAAGTGAAGCCAAAGCCTCCACAAACATTCCCCCTCCCCCTCAACTTTCCCTTATAATATAAGTTCCCCTCCCTTCTAATTATCTCTGTTTCAAATTTGTCATTTCTCATGTAGGAATTCTTTTCTTTTTAAAAAAGATTTTATTTATTTATTTTTAGACAGGGGAAGAGAGAGAGAAAGAGAGGGAGAGAAATATCAATATGTGGTTACCTCACATGTGCCCTCTACTGGGGACCTGGCCTGCAACCCAGGCATGTGCCCTGACTGGGAATCCAACTGGTAACCCTTTGATTTGCAGGCTGGTGCTCAATCCACTGAGCCACACCAGCCAGGACCCATGTAGGAATTCTTTATATATTTTGTTTACAGATCTGTTATACACGTTTTATATATATATGTGTGTGTGTGTGTGTGTGTGTGTGTGTGTGTGTATGTATATGTATATGTATATATATATGTATGTATTTTCTTTTTACCTAGTTTTTGGTTTTCCTTTTAATTTTGCTTATGGTGGTTTTTTTGTATAATATTTTGTCATTTTGACATAATTAAATATTCATTTTTTTAATGGTTTTACTTTTTGTTTCTTATTTAAGAAGCCCTACTTTAACTCAGATTCACAGGATAGTATCCTGAGATTTATTTTAACATTTTTAATAGTTTTTAAATTTATATATTTAATGTACATAGAATTTATTTCTGTGTATTGTGTGAAGCAGGGATGTGATTTACTTTTTACAAGCGTACCAGTTGTTCAGACTCCATTATTGAGTAATGTGTCCTTTCTTCAGTGTTTTGAATTTGAAATGTTACCTTTAGCATATACTAAACTCATGTACATAATTTAGACTGTTCCTGGGCCAGTGCTATACATTTTCAGTTTCTATAGCTTTAAAAGACTGTAAGTCCTTATGATAAATCCTGGGGGTCAGAGACAATTTTTAGAGTCCAGATTCTTTTCCCAGTAGTACCCAGTGGGCAGTATCCCGTAATCCTATACATTGTTTTCTCAGTGAAGTGTAAGACTAATCACACTAAGGGAGATTCATATTAACAATAAGTGACCTGAAGTCAGGTCAGGTTTTGCTGCTAAGTGAATTAAAAAGAAAAAAAGTTTATTTTCAGATCTTTTTGGGTTTTTGAATGGCAAGTAAAGGATTGTGGACCTGTAATTTATCTTTCTATTCAGGGTATATATTCCTTTGTTCTTTCATTCCAGGTGGTTTGGTTATTCTTGTACCTTTACTTTTCTATTTGAATTTTAGGGTCAACTTAGGTGAAGAATTTTGTAGAGATTTTCATTGGGATTTGAAGTAGTTGGGGAAGAACTGACACTTTCACAGTGTTGTCTTCTCATCCATGAACATGGATACCTTTCCTTTTGTTCAGGTGTTCTTTCAGTAAAGTTTTGTAATTTTTTAAAAGATTTTATTTATTTATTTTTAGTCAGAGGGTAAAGGAGGGAGAAAGAGAGGGAGAAAAATATCAGTGTGTGGTTGCCTCTAGCACATCCCCTGCTGAGGATCTGGCCTGCAACCCAGGCATGTGCCCTGACTGGGAACTGAATCAGCGACCCTTTGGTTCACAGGCCAGCACTCAGTCCACTGAGCCACACCAGCCAGGGGAAAGTTTTGTAATTTTTTAAGCATTCAAAAAATGCGTACGTATTATTGTTAGATTTATATTGAAGTGTTTTTATGGTTATTGTGAATGGATTTTTTAAAAATTGTATTTTCTAATTGTTATTGATGTGCAGGAAAGTGTTACTACTTATATGTTGGTCTTGTGTCTAACAAATTTGTTGAGTTTTATTATTAGTTCTAATAATTTCTCATTTGGTAGTCTTGGGTTTTCCAGGTAGAAAGTCAGGTATTCAAACAGTTTTATCTTTTCCTTGTCAATCACTTTTTCTTTTTCTTGCAGGGTATGGTTTCAGTATTCAGTTTTGGACATGTGAAATATTTTTAGGATGATGTTTTCTATGAATTAAGCTGTACTGTACACAGATTTTGAATGCATTAGTAAATAAAGGGTAGAAGGGAGATCTTCCTCAGTGGGGGCAATGAAAAGTTTCTTGGAAGAGAAGTGGTTATTACTGGAAGATTTACTGCGTGATTTTTCCTTACAGATATGGTGTAAGATATTTCTTCAAGACTGGACAGCTGAGGACCTGTTATTTCTGATTAGCCTTAAGTGGACTTACAGCCATAGAGAAACCTCCCGGAGTTTCATACATTTCCTGGGACCTAAATTCATCTTGTAACCATGTATGGAAGTGCTCGCTCAGTTGGGAAGGTGGAACCAAGCAGCCAGAGCCCTGGGCGTTCACCTAGGCTTCCACGTTCCCCTCGTTTGGGTCATCGTCGAACCAATAGTACAGGAGGGAGTTCTGGAAGCAGTGTTGGAGGTGGCAGTGGGAAAACCCTTTCAATGGAGAATATCCAATCCTTAAATGCTGCCTATGCCACATCTGGCCCAATGTACCTAAGTGACCATGAAAATGTGGGTTCAGAAACGCCTAAAAGCACCATGACACTTGGCCGTTCTGGGGGACGTCTGCCTTATGGTGTTAGGATGACTGCTATGGGCAGTAGTCCCAATATAGCTAGCAGTGGGGTTGCAAGTGACACCATAGCATTTGGAGAGCATCATCTCCCTCCTGTGAGTATGGCATCTACTGTTCCTCATTCTCTTCGTCAGGCAAGAGATAACACAATCATGGATCTGCAGACACAGCTAAAGGAAGTATTACGGGAAAACGATCTCTTGCGGAAAGATGTGGAAGTAAAGGAGAGCAAATTAAGTTCTTCAATGAATAGTATCAAGACCTTCTGGAGCCCAGAGTTGAAGAAAGAACGAGCCCTCAGAAAAGATGAAGCTTCCAAAATCACTGTTTGGAAGGAGCACTACAGAGTTGTGCAGGAGGAAAACCAGGTTAGTTTTGCATGTACGTTTGCCTTTACTCTCTGAATTCGTGTATGTAAGTGAATGGAGCCATTTTTTTTCCTTTCTTAGGTTTTTCCATTCTTGGTTCAGTTTTCTTCCTGTTGATTATTTAATTTAAAGTGTTCTCTCCTCTGTTTCTTGGTCTTTTTCAGATTTGGTCCTGTGCCTTGATTTTTGTTTTTTGGTTGTTGTCTCTTCTTGACCACAATGAGGAGCTGTTCTTTCTGTGGACATTCGTGATAGTTTAACTTCAGGGTGCTTATGTAACCTTTTTTGTCTTTAACAAACTTAAGGTGGAAGAAAGCCAACTTGGTATGATTAGTTGCTTCTAGAAAATAAATGAGATAACCAAGCATTATAATTCTGGGCTTTGCAGTTCAAGAGCTAAGTGCTGTCTTGTTAGATATAAGAAACACTCATTTGTTATTTTTCTGCCCTCTTCCAGGTTATAATTGATGTTTTGGCCATAGACATGTTACATTCAGTAACATATAAGAACAAAGTTGTGGACAAATCATATTCAAGCTGCAGCAATTAAAATCTTAATCATATCTTATGTTTAAAATACTTTTAGATCTTTAAACTTGTAAGTTTGAATTATTTGCCTTCTTAAAAAAATTCTCCTATATTATTAAGGGAGAATTTTAAAGTTGCTACCTCAGTGTCGGTATTAGACTTTGTTTTGGAGTTAGATTAATAAAAGTTATGAAGAAAGTAATAAACTTACTTGGATTTCTGCAGTGTTCATGAATGATGCTAAGAAGTAAAGAAGAAATTATAAATGATGTATCTCTGAGGGAGTAAATCTAATTTAAGATTCCTGTTGATTGTTTTGCTATTCCATTACTAATACTCAGCTCAGGCATTCAGGTCTACTGCTTTGGTTTCTTAAAGAAGACAGTGAGATTGTTTTGTGTGTTAAGGCCCCGCACTCACTTTTGGCTCAGTGCTTCTCATCTTTTTTCTGCCATATTACACCTTAGGGCTGTGACAGGCTCCTATACATAATGATTAGTATCTGTGACAGTGACCTTCAGTAGAAGGAATATGTGTATGGTAAAAAGCTGTTTAAAGTCTTAGGTATGTTTAGTTATAAAAAGCCACCCGGGTGATTTTGGTGTCTCCTCACCTTGAGAATCATTGATGCTCAAGATAAAACACTCATGATATATGACCTTTTCTTCAGTTAAAATTTAAGTTGCAGACAGTGAAGTACAATATGAAAAGTTTATAATTTTTAAATATAAAATAATGATACATTCTGAAAGTTCTTCTAGTTTGGTGTTGAATTGTAAACATCAAGAGAGGAGCAATGAGTTTGCTTAATTTAGTCTTGTGGTACAGTATCAGTGTAGCTTAGGTCTTAGAAACTGGGGTGGATATTAGGTTCTTTTAGAGACTGGTGAATTTGGAGTGTGTACTGGTGCTGTATCAGTGCTCAAATATGAGGTACTTTATTTCGACATTAAAGCATCGTAGTGCATCAAACTTGAGTATTGTCCAATCTCAAATGTATCATTAACGTAAAAATCACAATTTATTTCCATTGACCCAAAAAGTGGCTGGGCTGTAACTTGTAAATATTGTGTAAAAATTATACATGAATACTTTTCCTTGAAAAGTTCTACCTTTTAGGAATAGATTATGTGTGTGTATAAATGTAAATATAATATGTATACATGCGTATACGTGCGTGTATATAAATATATCTATTTATGAATAAATAATTAAAAGTATATTTTGGTAGAAGTTGATTTGAGTTTATTGGTTTTATCAATGAATTAGCTAGCTTCCAATGTACCTTTCTGATGATGCTGAAGATATGTCTATCACTAAAGATAGCTTTAATCATGAAGCAACTTGGAAATGTCCATTTTAACAAGGAAAACATTATTGGCATACTTCTCTATTTTCAGAAAATTAAGTCAGCTAGTTAATGCCTATACTTTAAAAGCTGTGTGGGTAAAAAGCAATGGAAATTTCCTTCCTAATTATCAAGCTACATTCAAAGATGAAATATTTGAATCTTCTGAAGAGACTATAGTAGGGACTCAGCACTTCAGCCTAGTGGAAGTGAAGCAGCCCTAGGACTATGATGCCAAAAAAACCATATGTGCTGAAGGAGGGTGAAGACTGCCTTATCTAAATTCCGCCCCTTGCCCTAATTAAACACCAGGGCTGGCAGGAATATATTCTTCCTGCATCCACTATAATTATCACACAATCCTAAAATTGTATATCTTTGGTCCAAAAAACGAAGGGTGCAATTCTAAAGTAAAGTGAAATACTGCAATAAGATACAGAGAATTGAGAACGCTAATTAATAGATTATAGTGAGGCAGCAGTGGGCCCAATTAAACTCTGCATTCATTATACCCTCCATGGCCCTCAAGATCAGACATTTTCCACTTTACAAAGAAGATTGGTTTAATAGAATTTACAATAATTAAACAAATTTCCCCATTCCAGTTTGAGACTGGGGTTTTAGATGCATTCTAAATGTTTGTTCTGCTTGGACAACAGAGATCTTGGTCTGGAATCATATCAAATGTCAAACCACATTTGTTAGAATTGCCTAAATTGAGTATAGTTCATTATCATGGAGTTCTTTTAGATGGGTGTTTTTTAAAAAAGATTTTATTTATTTATTTTTTGAGAGAGGGGAAGGGAAGGAGAAAGAGAGGGAGAGAAACATCAATGTGTGGTTGCCTCTTGCGCACCCCCTACTGGGGACCTGGCCCACAACCCAGGCGTGTGCCCTGGCTGGGAACTGAACTGGCAACCCTTTGGTTTGCAGGCGCGCACTCAACCCATTGAGCCACTGAGCAACACCAGCCAGGGCAAGACAAGTGTTTCTAAAATAAATACCAACTGTTTTTATGTCTCATACTGTTTTTGTTACTGAACTTTCAAATATCAGTGGTTGGGGAGATGGCACAATATATATTAACTAAAAAGGCCTTTTCTCTTTTTGAAAATTGACCATCAGGAAGGCTTTTAGTATGTTTGCTTGATGAAGAATAAAAATTTAGCTATGAGCTTGCTTGAATGGCAAAGCTAATAAGGCTTTGGATGATTTATATTTTTTATTTTATTCTAAGCAACATCTATCAAGATACTGTCATACTTATATTACTATTAATATGCCTTATAATATTTCTATATGCTGAGTTTAGTTGGAAGCTTATTTTAAAAATAGTTATTTTAAAGTGCTTTCATTGGAATCCTGTGCAGTCATAATACATTCTGTTTATATTATAGTGTGGCAAGTGAGTTTAATGTTTTGTGTATCTTTTTGTTTTTGGAGTCTGATTTTATTCAGGACTCAGGTTTTTTGATTCTGATTTTATTTATTTAAGGATCAAGAGAACTTCAAGGTCAGAAACACAGAAAGATAAACTGATCCTTTGTGAATCTTTGTTTTATCTTTTGTTCTCACTATTTGGACACAGGTGACTATTAATATTTTTATAATTTTAGGTTGTGCCTAGATTTGTCACATGATAAAAGCCATTATTATTTGAATTTAAGCTTTTTCATGAGGTTGCTAATTGTGCTGCTGTTGTTGAAACTCTGGTCTTAAAATCTGGGGTCTATGTCTTGGACTATTTAACTTTTCTGTTTGATAATTCTGATTTAACATAGAAATGAATTATGAATGGTTACTCAGAGTACTGTGGATAAATCAGTAGCCTAGTTTATTTTCCAGATAGTTTTGATATTTTTTGGAATTCCATGACCTGAGAAAATTAAATCAGATGTAAAGTATATATATGTATTTTGGGAGGAGTTAATAGTCGCTTTTAGAAGCAAAATTTGTTCATGTGTGACTTACAGAAATTTAAGCTACCTGTCCATTGGATCCTGTCGTGTACGTGGCTGTAGAAGTGGTTTTGGAAAATGACTTCTGGTAGAGTTGGTAAGCTTGCTTATCTGAAACATAGTGGAGTACTGTGAAAAATGATTCAGTGGATTTAATTGAAAATGTGCAAATATCTTGAGAAGGCTTATTTGTGAGGAAATAAGAATTTTCCAGAGGAGTGCAGTCTTCTTTTTTCTTTTTTGCTTCTGTTATCTTCTTGCATTTCACAGTGCAATCTAGTGTGTGATTTCATACCAATGAAGTGGAATTGTTTTTAGGGATTTGCTAATTTACAGTAACTTTGCAGGTAGCAGCTTAATTAAATGCGTTTGGAAACCTACTATTCATTCTCTTGGGCAAAAGAAACCAGAATATGAGCTTAGTTCTTAGTTACACTGATAGTGGTCAAGGGCAGTCGTAGTTCCATTTTATTTTTTTAAATCATACTGCTTTGGAATTTGACATGTTACGGGTGCTTTGTCTGCCCAGAAGAGTATTTGAGGGGACTAGAAACCATGCTTTATAACAGATGGTTGAGGGAAGACAAAATGTGTGACATTTTAGTTATACTCTGTTTATTTGATGGGCAACCATGTAGAAGGAAGTTTTTTCTCTCTCTTTTTGCTATTTTCTTTGGCAGGCTGACACTGGAAAAATAAGTGCAAATATTAGGGGTTTAGGTTTTTGCTGTGTGGAGGAGTGTATTTTCTTACCAAACCATATCTATCTGATAGAAGAGTCAGTTCACAAAATAATCGTTGACCATACTAGGGTCAGTTACTGGAAGGCCAGATTGCCTCTGACAACAGTGTGAGTGCTCTTGAGTCTCTCGGTTCTTCAGAATGCCTGAAGTGACAAGGGCTAAAGTGGTACTTCATAGAGAACCATTTACAGTTTCTTACCATCCTTCCCATTCCTTTTTGTCCCTCCATCCCTTGCTTCCTCTCTCCCTCTTTCCCTTTGTGAAATGTTATTAAGATATAATTCAATTTATCCTTTAGAAGAATGTAATATTTTTTCCAAAGATTTAATTAATTTATTTTTTAGAGAGAGGAAAAGGGAGGAAGAAGGAGAGGGAGAGAAACATTGATTGGTTGCCTCTCCTGCACACAACTCAGGCGTGTGCCCTGACTGGGAATCAAACTGGTAACCTTTCTGTTGGAGCTCAGTCTACTGATCCACATGAGCCAGGGCGTAATATTTTTTATTAATCTGACTTATTTAAAGAGGAATTTTGAATGACATAACAATAGAAACTATTTAGGAGCAGTTCATATTGCTGTCAGCAGAGTGTGTTGAATGAAGGAAGGCAAGGAAAGCAGATGATTTTGTTGTAGAAGGTCTGCATTAATTTGGGAAATAGGAATGGAGAGGAAGGTACACACGCATGAGGTATTTTCAAAGAAATATATGGATATGGATTATGATGGCAAGAGAGAAGACTACAATGAACCATGGGGAAATGTTTTTACCATTGATGAAAAATGGGTAGAGATTAGAAAGTAGATTTAGATTTAGAGTAAGAAATGGTGAATTTAGTTTTAATGATCTGAGTAGAAAATTTTCATAAGCTTTTTGAAATAAGAGACTAATGACTGTGATCTTATGTACATGTACAGGGATGTTATTATATGTATTCTTTTATTGTGTTTTTACAAGAATTTTATCCTTTTTTTATTTTTTAAATATATTTTATTATGTTATTACAGGTGTCCCATTTCCCCCCCTTCATTCCCTTCAAGCCCCCTTCTCCCCCCATTTCCCCCCTTTAGTTCATGTCCATGTGTCATTGGTTCTTTAGCTTCTACATTTCCCACCCTACTCTTGCCCTCCCCCTATTTTCTACCTACCATCTATGCTACTTATTCTCTGTACCTTTTCCTCCTCTCTCCTCCTCCCACTCCTCTGTTGCTAACTCTCCATGTGATCTCCATTTCTGTGGTCTGTTCCTGTTCTAGTTGTTTGCTTAGTTTTTTTTTGTTTTTGTCTTAGGTGTTGTTGTTAGTAATTGTGAGTTTGCTGTCATTTTACTGTAAATGTTTTTTGTCTTCTTTTTCTTAGATAAATCCCTTTAACATTTCATAAAATAAAGGTTTGGTGATGATGAACTCCTTTAACTTGACCTTATCTGAGAAGCACTTTATCTGCCCTTCCATTCTAAATGAAAGCTTTATTGGATAGAGCAATCTTGGATGTAGGTCCTTGCATTTCTTGACTTGGAATACTTTCCAGCCCCTTCTTGTCTGTAAGGTTTATTTTGAGAAATCAACTGACAGTCTTATGGGAACTCCTTTGTAGGTAACTGTTGCCTTTCCTCTTGCTGCTTCTAGGATTCTCTCCTTCATTTTTATCTTGGCTAATGTAATTCTGATGTGCCTTGGTGTGTTCCTCCTTGGGTCCACCTTCTTTGGGACTCTCTGAGCTTCCTGGACTTCCTGGAAGTCTATTTCCTTTGCCAGCTAGGGGTAGTTCTCCTTTATTATTTGTTCAAATAAGTTTTCCACTTGTTTCTCTTCCTCTTCTCCTTCTGGTACCCCTGTAATTTGGACGTTGAGACATTTAAAGATGTCCTGGAGGTTCCTAAGACTCTCCTCATTTTTTTTTTTTTCAATTCTTGTTTCTTCATTTTTTTCTAGTTGGATGTTTCTTTCTTCCTTCTGGTCCACTCCATTGATTTGAGTTCCAGTTTCCTTCCCATCAGTATTGGTTCCCTGTGCATTTTCCTTCATTTCACTTAGTGTATGTAGCCTTCATGTTTTCATCTAATTTGCAACCAAATTCAACCAGTTCTGTGAGCATCCTGATTACCAATGCATGATAGGTTGGCTATCTCTTGGTTGCTTAGTTGTATTTGTTCTGGAGCTCTGATCTGTTCTTTCACTTGCGCCATTTTGTTGTCTTGTTACATAGTGAGGGGTGGAGCCTTAGGTGTTCACCAGGGTGGGGCAACCCAGTTGCTGGGTTGTAATGCTATATGTGGGGTAGGGGTCCGAGAGGGAACAATGGCCCTTGTTCTGATCTTTGCTGGATTTCAGTCACTACCCCTGCTTCCCACAAGCCAGCTGGGCCCTAGTGCTAATTCCCATGGGGGTGGGCTTGTGTATGTTCTAGGACCCTGTGGATTTCTCCATCCAACTCTCCTATGAGGCTGGGAGTCTCTCCCAGCATCTCAACCCCCACAGGTATTTTCAGTTGGTGTTTTGAGGCTTTATTTCCCAGTGCTGGGACCCTGGGTTGCGAGGTCTGTCTCACTCCCCAGTTTCTCCTGGTTTATCTGCACTCCAACGTGGGACTGCCTGGTATGCCAGCTGCCTTGTGCACTGCACCCCTCCACAATCCCACCTTGCTGGGTCCGCCAGCTGCCGCCTTGTGTGCCCAGGGTCTGCCAGCCACTGCTTTGCTGTGACCCCTCTCCGCTGGGCCGCTGGATTCTGCCCCTCCTACGGGTCTGGATGGATGTGTCTACTTTAACTCCTTGGTTGTCGGACTTCCATACAGTTCATTTTTCTGTCAGTTCTGGGTGCATTTTTGTTTCTAAATTGTTGTTGTCCTTATTTTGGTTGTGTGAGGAGGCACAGTATGTCTACCTATACCTCCATCTTGGCCGGAAGTCCTATATGTATTCTTGTTAATGTTGGAAATGTACTGAGCTGGTTAACTTAGTAAAACCAGTTATATGTCTCTGCTTGTGGGAGTAAGGAGTAGAGAGGAAATGAGAAGCTGTTAAATGAAGTGGCACATTTTTATATGTATTTCCTTACCCAGCAATTTTCCTGTTTTGGTCTTCTGTCTTTGTTGTGGTATTTTTCTTTGAAGGCAAATGACTCGTGATTCACTCAAGAACTTTCAGTTCTTGAAAGTTAGTATTCATTAAAAATGGTCAATAATGGTTTATATTCCTGTGATAGATGAACTTCTGGTAACAGATGTCCTTTATTTTATTTTAGTAAAGAGCAGGTTCTTGAAGGTCATGTACCTATGAAGGAGAAATTTGGAGTAAATTTTTTAAAAAGAAAAATATTGCAGAAAAAGTACATTCAGCAAGGAAATGCTTAATTTTATATTGAAAATATTTAGTTTTTCCTTTATCATAAGATTAGAAATGTTTTTATGAACTATGTGTATTTTTCTCATTTTCTGTGCTACCATGTGCTTTTCTAAAAATACTCACTTTTCTTTCTAGAGTTGGAAAGATAGCCTTTAACATAGATCTGTTCCTTTTATTTTTCCATATTATTAGCAATAATGTTACTGAAACTACCTGCCTTTGCTCTGGCTGGTGTGGTTCAATGGATTGAGTGCTGACCTGCAAACCAAAGGATCACCAGTTTGATTCCCAGTCAGGGCACATGCCTGGGTTGTGGGCTAGGTTCCCAAAAGGGGGCACATGAGAGGCAACCACACATTGATGTTTCTTTCCCTCTCTTTCTTCCTCCCTTCCCCTCTCTCTAAAAATAAAGAAAAAAATATAAAACAAACGAAAAACTACCTCCTTTTGTCTTTGTTTTGGCAGTCCTTTCTACCTAATAGGCTCATGGTTAAGTTCTGTTACATTTTGGGAGTTGGTGAAGAATACTGAGCTGAAGTGACACCTATCCAGCTTTATTTCATCTGTGGAGACTTTGTAGATTGAAAAAAAGATCAGCCTTAACATGCACACTGTATACCATCTCTTAAGAGTAGTTACTGGCCTAAATACTTCCATAGTGTGACATACAGGGAGCTATTTTGCTTTGAAATCATCCTTGTGTAACTGCTCTGGTGTTGGATAAGCCCTCAGCATTTTTATGGTCCCCTTCAGCAGTAATTGTCAAACGTTTTGGCTTCAGGACACCTGTATATTTAAAAAAATTATTAAGGAGTCCGAAGCAGCTTTGTTTATGTAGGCTTTACCTATCAATATTTGCCACATTAGGGAATAAAATAGAAATTAAAAAAAATAATATATTTAAAAATAAACCCACTAAAGGTAAACATAAATAACATTTTTAATGAAAAATCACTTTACATATCTCTTTAATGTCTGGCTTAATAGAAAATAGCAAAATCTCATGTCACCTATTGTGTTGGCCAAAAAGTTCATTTTTTTTCCCATAAGGTGGCTCTGGTAGTGTGCAGTTGTCTGTAACTTCATTCGAAACCATTTTGTTAGATTGTATTCTGACAGCTGTCATATCAGCATGCATTTTAAAAACCTTATCAAAATTGGTGAATTTTTAAAGTATATTTTATTGATTATGCTATTACAGTTGTTCCATCTTCATCTCCCATTTATTCTCCATGTCTTGCACCACCACTCCCCCCAGCATTCCCTGCGCCATCTTAGTTCATGCCCATCTGTCATGCCTATAAGTTCTTTGGCTTCTCCATTTCCTATACTATTCTTAATGCCTCCTGTTTATTTTGTACCTATTATTTATGTTTCTTATTCCCTATATCTTTTCTTCCCATTCTCTACCTCCTCTCCCCCACTGATAACCTTCCATGTGATCTCCAGTTTTGTGATTTCTTGTTCTAGTTATTTGCTTAGTTTGTTTGTTTTTTTAGGTTCAGTTGTTGATAGTTGTGAGTTTGTTGTACTTTCACTGTTCATATTTTTTTATCTTCTTTTTCTTAGATAAGTCCCTTTAACATTTCATATAATGAAAGCTTGGTGATGATGAACTCCTTTAACTTGACCTTATCTGGGAAGTACTTGATCTGCCCTTCCATTCTAAATGATAGCTTTGCTGGATAGAGCAATCTTGGATGTAGGTCTTTGCCTTTCATGACTTGGAGTACTTCTTTCCAGCCCCTTCTTGCCTGCAAGGTTTCTTTAGAGAAATCAGCTGATAGTCTTATGGGAACTCCTTTGGAGGTAACTGTCTCCTTTTCTTTTGCTGTTTTTAAGACTTTCTCCTTATTGTTTAATCTTGGGTAATTTCATTATGATATGTCTTGATGTGTTCCTCCTTTGGTCCCACTTCTTTGAGACTCTGTGAGTTTCCTGGACTTGCATGTCTATTTAGGTAAGTTTTCCTTCATTAGTTTTTTAAATAAATTTTTAGTTTCTTGTTCTTCCTCTTCTCTTTCTGGCACCCCTATGATTTGAATGTTGTAATGTTTAAAGTTTTTCCAGAGATTCCTAAGCCTCTTATTTTTTTGAATTCTTGTTTCTTAATTCTGTTCTGGTTGAATGTTTCTTTCTTCCTTCTTTTCCAGATTGTTGATTTTAGTCCCAATTTCCTTTCCTTCACTGTTGGTTTCCTGTACATTTTCCTTTATTTCACTTTTCATAGCCTTCAGTTCTTCCTCTGTTTTATGTCTGTACTCAGTCATTTCTGTGAGCATCCTGATCACCAGTGTTTTGAACTCTGCATCTGATAGGTTTGCTAGTTCCTCCTTGTTTAGTTATTTTTCTGGAGTTCTGATCTGTTCTTCCATTTGGGCCATGTTTCTGTTTCTCTGTATATCTGTTACATTGTAAGGGGCGGAACCTTAGGTATTAGTCAGGGCGGGACAACCCATTTCTGCCTTGTGGCACTGTATGTAGGGGAGGGGTCCTAAAGGGAACAATTCAGCTAGCTTGACACTTGCTCTGCTTTAAGTCACTTCCCCCACTACCCATAAGCAAATTGGGTCCTTTTGGTGCTGATTCCTGGTTGGGTGAGTTTGTGTACGTTTTAGGACCCCATAGGCCCTGTAGGACTCTCTTGTGAGACTAGGAGTTTCTCCCGCTGCTGAAACCCCCACAGGATTTTACAGCCAGAGGTTTTGAGGCTTTATTTCCATGCGCTGGAACCCTGGGTTTCACAGTCTGTCTCGCTCCCCAGTTTCTCTCAGTTTATCTGCACAGGAATATGGGACCACCTGGTCTGCCACCCGTCACCTTGCTGTGCATCCTCTGGGCTGCCCGTCTCTGCCCCTCTTGCTGGTATGGATGAATGTTTCTTTTTTAACTCCTTGGTTGGCATACTTCCATACAATTCGATTATCTGGCAGTTCTGTTTTTTTTATTTGTTTGTTTTTAATTTGGTTGTTGTCCTTCTATTGGTTGTGTGAGGAAGCAAAGCATATCTACTTATACTTCCATCTTGGGTGGAAGTCCAAAATTGGTGAATTTTTGTGTAGCCATTTAATATTGAAGATAGACGAAAACGAACAAAAGTTTTGGCATATTATGCTTTATTATTTCAAGAAAGGTAAAAATGCAACTGACATACAAAAAAAGATTTGTGCAGTGTATGGAGAAGGTGCTGTGACAGATAGAATGTGTCAAAAGTGGTTTGGGAAGTTTTGAGCTAGAGATTTCCCACTGTGATGCTGTAGATGGTCAGGTACTGACCTGATATCAGGTACATTACCTGATACTGGTCAGGTAGACCAGTTGAAGTTGATAGCAATCAGATCGAGACATTAATTGAGAACAATCAATGTTCTACCATGTGTGAGATAGCTGACATACTCAAAATATCCAAATCAATAAAGTTATTGGTAAAAATGAAAAATTTGTCTTTTATGGAGAAGACCATACAGACTTTTTGGCCAACTGAGTCCTTTCGTTGGTCTGCTACAATTTGTTGTTTTTCCTGAAGTATATGAAGAAAATCACATCTCACATAAATATGTAGTTAGAAAGGCAGGAGTATTTTCAGAAACGTTTTAAAGTGATTGTGGATTTTGCCCCAGCTGGTGTGGCTCAGGTGGTTGGAATGTTGTCCCACAACTGAAAGGTCACCGATTCCCAACCAGGGCAAGTGCCCTTTTGTGGGCCTGTTTTCCATCAGGGTGCATGTAGAAGGCAGCTGACTGGTGTTTCTTACTCTCCCTTCCTTTCTCTCGGATGAGAATAAAATAGACCTTTAACAAAATGAAATAATTTTGTATTGTTTTGAAACCACACCAGAATATGACGTCATTGTATCTTTTTTTAACATTAACACTTTATTAAACTATGCTTTTATATATCTTAAAACCCATCAGTTCTAGGTGTATACTTCAATGATTTATTTTTTTAGTAAATTTACCAAAGTGTTCAACCATAACCATAATCCATTTTAGAACATTTTCATCAGCAGCTGGTAATTTCTTAGTTATTTGCAGTTTGGAGTCCCAAACACTGTCCTTGAGCTTTCTATACTTTGTTACATTCCAAAGCATTGGTCTATCTTCTGCTTTGAGTAGTTCTTTTTATGTGTAGAGTATATACATGAACAATACATTTCCTTTTCCCTGAATTTGTAACATTGTGTATTGGTAATTTGGAAAATATTGGTTCATTGAGTTATAAAGATCTTCCAAATGTTGGCACATTTCATTAGACAAATTCAAAAATATAACATTTATTATTGCTTCCTGTCTCATCTGAAAAGTCTCTAGGTATTGATAAGCTCTGAAGCTTACGAGATTCTGAAAGTTTTCAAATTTTCCCAGAGATACAAGTTTTTCAAAATTCTGTTTTTTGCTTAAAAACTTAAATTTTATCATTGGCAAGAAATATTGTAAGTTACTGTTTTTGAGGTGTCAGGTTTGTTTTCTTAATTTTGGAGAAAAATTCAGCCTAATGACTGAGATTGAATAATTGTAGGTTGTCAGTTCAATCTTTTTAATTAAAATGGTGTTCATTGAGACAGCCATAATATTTCCTAGTGTGGCAAAAGTGTTTTCTGCCTCTTTGAAGATATTAGTTGAGCAAAGAAAGACCTCAGTGTTGTGACTATTTGAGTAAAATGTTCCAGGCAGAAGAGAAAATTCTAAAGGAGTTTTATGTCCCTGATAAGAGGTTGGCACTAGAGTCTTCACTAGATTATTCTTTAGATAATGTCCTTCTTCTTTCATCTGTTCATTTATGTAAGAAAATATCATGGTCTCTGACATTAGTAAGGTTTTGCTTCTTTGCCATGGTTTAGGAAGTTACACTAATTCTTTAGTAATACTAAGTAATGGGAAAAGACTAGATAAACTTCATTGGCCAAAATTCAGCCTAGGCTATGTTAAATAATAGGGAAACCTTCTAGAAAGCCAGAGTACTTCTTCAAAGTTTTGGAATGAGTTTATCCATGCACATTGAATAAAAATCCTGCTTTGAGATCTGTTAATGTTTTTTGGTTGTACGTTCTCGGATATTTTATCATTAGAGATACCACCTTTTTTCTGGCAAGCCATGAAGTTGTTCATCTATTTTTAAATACTAGTTTTAATGTTTAATATTTAATATTTACTCATTGATTTAACAAATATTGAGCACCTACTTTGCACTATTATATATTTTTTTCTGGTGAATTGTCCTAACTAGAAATAAAGCTGAAAGCAATGTGAAAATCTTAGGAGGTGCTAACTTGCTTTCTTGAGTGTTTGGATTCCTAAAATAACATTAAAATTAAAGTGATTTAGTGATTTAGAGGATATATTTAAAGAATACATTTATTTTCTCCTGGATTTTAATGGATATGAGGACAATAGATTTCTGGAAATACATAGTAAGCCTTAGTAGAAATATCAGTGAAAGAAAGAAGTAGTTGAAAATGATCATAAAAGCAGTGTTTCTTTGTTGATGTTTGTTTGTTTATTTGTTTATTTTGTTGATAGGATAGATTTTTTTGTCCTTGGAGGGGTTCCTAGGGGTGGGCTATTTTAGCCAGTAGTGATAGTTGGCCAACTAGTAACTGTTTTCTTTATTGAGTGTTTTGTGGTGAGGATCCCACTTTGTCTCATCAGCTACCTAGTTTTTACTGTGAAGAAATTAAAAAAGGATAAGGATATATTAATCAATTTTGGTTGTAATTGTGTCCTTCCTAATGTTTAATTTTGTTCTTATTCTCTCTGGGAGCTAAATAGCTCCCACATTCATACAATACAGCCACATTCATAACCCTAAATAAAGGAGGATCTAAATTTCTCAAGAATCACTGCATACTTTAAAAATTATCTTGTGAGAGGTGCTTGAACTTTATAATTTGTTGCCCTGAAAAAGCAGAGAGCAAGTCATCAAGAATTTCTTGACCGTGGGAGTCTGCATAACTGTTGCTTAACTATTAGTAGGCATCACAAAATTCTATAGGAGACCGCTCAGTTTTAAAGACTAAGAATATTGGCAGACAATTTATATTAAAACATTCCCATGGAAAATGTGTGTAACTTTTTATTACCTAATTTGTGCTTGAGGAATGTAGTATCTCCTTTCCCCAAGCTTCAAATAAGAAGCTATTTTTTTTTTAATCCTCATCCAAGGACATACAAACTCACTGATTTTAGAGAGAGGGGAAGAAGGTGGAGAGAAACATCTATGAGAGAGAGAAACATTGGTTGGCTGCCTCACATTGCTCTGACCAGGGACTGAATCTGCAACCCAGGCATGTGCCCTGACCAGGAATAGAGCCTGCAGCCTTTCAGTGTATGGGATGGTGTTACAACCAACTGAGCCACACTGGCCAGAGCGAGAAGTTGTTTTGAGTATTGAGGCCATGATACCTGCTGCCTTCTGCTAAAGTTGCATTATGTATGTTTAAGCGTATTAGTTTGTGTGTTTCATTTTGATTTGGTTTTTAAATTCTATGGTAAAAAAGAGAAGTCATGCATTTTTATTTTCTGGTACTGGCACCATAAGATATGATGAGAGATTGTTGGTTTTGTTACATATTTTTTTTCGTTGTTCTTCTGAAGCAGGGATTTGGACAAGTTAACCTCTTAAGTTTTCCTTCATGCTACAAAATTTTCTGATGAAGAAACTTAGTCCTTCTGAAAATATTTTTTCAGATAAAGTTTTTTCATTGTTTATATTGAGTTTTTCATGTTTTGTGAAAAGTCTAGGATGAGATATGTGTTTGTAATACAGGTATTTTTATTGTCAAAGATATAAAAAAGGGTGTATTATAGTTTTTTTGTTTGAGTTAAAGAGTTTAGGACAGGTATTTTATACAGGGTCCAGCAGAAGTGAGGCCTGTTAGGGCCTCCTTGAGTGTGATTGGCAGGGTAACAATATGGGTGTAATAATTTATAGTCTTAATTTGAACATTTCACTTAAAATGTCATATGGTGTGCTTGAGTGTGATATTGTTATGTCACAGAATTACATGCTTATGATTTTGTAATAATTTTTTTGTAATAAAAAAGGGGGCATTATATGTGCTAGACCCTGTATATTTTCTTGTTTATATACTAGTATTATTTCTTGGTTGGTGGATTGAGATGATGATACTAAAATGAAAGCAAAACTGCTTTGATTAGTCATTCACAGATAAATATTTATTTAAGCATAATACAACTTTTTTTTTTACATGATCACATTGTGTTTACATTTTTACATTATAAACCTACAGCATTCATCTGTTTCAAAGAAAATAATTTTGGGGAGCTAAGTGAAAACTGTTATGTAGGATTTAAAAATCTGAGAAATGGGAAGGATGTATACAGAAAGTGTTCTTAGTTTTGGTTATTTTTGAGAGATTTGATAACCTGAATAATCAGTAATTTATTCTGGCCACATGGCTCTTCTCTTTTTCATGCACACTTGGGCATAGGAACTTAGACTAGGTGCCAGATTCTTAGCGGCACCTGCAGACAGTCTGTCCACACGCCTGGGAGTCTTCCGCACCTGGCCAAGATGACGGCATGGGAAGGTTCTTAGATTGAGAGGCAGAAAGCTAGAAAGATCAATGGGTAAAGCCCAAGTGTGCATAAAGCTAGCAAGATAATTGGATAGGAAAAGCACTTCTTCTCCTTCTGGTACCAGACTGAGGGTGGGACAAGGGGAAGGCTGGCACATGTGTCGTAGAAGTCAAAATGGCATGGGGAAGGGAGGTGCTAGATCAGAGAGGCCTGTCAGTCTAGCCTGGGAGAAGAAGGAATTGGTTGGGAGGTGGCCTCACCTGAAGTGTGGAAAAGTTTGGGAAGCTGATTGGTCATTTTGAGAAAGCACTAGCCCATTCCACATGCATGCTAATATAATCCCAGAGGAACAAAGAAACGGTCTCGGCTCTTGCTGTGGGTTAAGACCTGGACTCACACAGTGTACCTGCCTATTTTCTTCATGGGCTACATGGTCCAAGGCCTCCAGGAGGGAGTCTCTCTGTCTGCCTTGCCCATGGGGTGATGCTCTGGCCTGTGCGTTCGCATACTCTCCCAGTAGTATGCGACCTTGCAGCCCTAGCAGCTGCATGGTCCATTGCTGTGTGGGCTCCCCAAGCAGGCTTCAGGAGGGAGGCTGAAATGCCCAGCCACTGGGAGCAAGCTAAACTACCTAGGTGGGGACAATGACCATTTAGCAGCTGCGTGTGGGCTCCAAAGGACTGTACTTGTAAGTTGGAGCAGGGACTCTGGACACTGGCTTATGTCGGTCATCTTGAGGACCATTGGACCTTTTCCATGGAAGAAAGAAGAGATAAGCTTTGAGAAGGGAGTCACCATTCTTCCAGATAATGCAGCACCTGAATAAAACCTCTTTCCTTTTGCACCAGCATCTGCCTTATGAGTTTGGCTTTCGTGGTGACAGGCAGCTAGCTGAGCCTCTGTTTTTTTGTTCAGTTACATTCGGAGAGAAGCATACTTTAATGAGTGTTTCCAGTCTTTCCTGTCATGTAAATTCATGGGTTATGTTTCTTGTTTCTCTATAAGTTGAGATGTGAAGCAGGTAAAAGGGGATCTTAAATGGTAAATGGGTAAATTCCTGAGTTTCCCTTGGTATTTCTGAAGATAGGTACTTATTTTCTTTTTTTGAAGATTTTATTTATTTATTTTTAGAGAGAGGGGAAGGGTGAGAGAAAGAGAGGGAGAGAAACATCAACGTGTGGTTGCCTCTCAAGTGCCCCCTACTGGGGACATGGCCTGCCACCCAGGCACATGCCCTGACAGAGAGTAGAACCGGCAACCCCCTTGGTCCATAGGCCGGTGCTCAAGCCACTGAGCCACACCAGCCAGGGCTGATAGGTACTTATTTTCAAGATGTAGTATATTGTTCCTCAGTTGTTGGAAAGTTGTGGTAACATTAGCTGCCACAATGACTTGGAAGCAGAAGGCATTTTTTGGATTTAGGGTAGAGAAGGCCTAGGGTTGCTGGATACCCTGCAGTGCTTAGGGAAGCCCTGCATATTGCAAAGTTCTCCCTCATTCCTTTTGATTTTCAAGTGTCCTGCCAGAAGTTTGTGTAGGCGAAGTCTGTTTATAATGACTTGAGCCTAGATCCTAACTACATAAATGTACATAATTACATTACCATCTCTTCAGTGGCTACAATATACACTAAATTTTTTAGCAGTGGGCTACTGTGTAAGATGATACAAGATTGTACCTTGTTTTGTTTGAATGTTACCCAGTGTTTTTATCATTTTAGAAAACTACTCTAATAGCAGCATTGCATTGTTGGACAGTGTACCACCTATTCACCTCTCCTTGTGTGCACATGATGAGTCTTGGCATAGCTATCTGCAGCATTTACATTACTAACATACATATTATTATAAAATTTTCTCATAGGACATTATATTAATTTTTAAATTAAATTTATCGGGGTGACATTGGTTAATGAGATCATGTAGTATGCAGTATGTTTTGATGCAGTATGTTTCTAGATATATTATTTGTATATTGCATTATGTGCCCACCACCCAAAGTCAGATCATCTTCCATCACCATGTATTTGGCCCCCTTTACTCTTTACTCCCTCCTTCCCTCTGGTAACCACCATATTGTTCTGTGTGTCTGTGAGTTTGTTTTATAGCCCCCATGTGAGTGAAATCATGTGGTTCTTAGCTGTTTCTGACTGACGTATTTTGCTTAGCATAATGTTTTCAAGGTCCATCCATATTATCACACGTGGCACTATTTCCTCTTTTATTTCTTACAGCTGAGTGGTATTCCATAGTATATGTGGGAGACTCCCCCCCAAAATGGAATTATCTTCTGGAGTGCAGGCTCCTCGTAGCACAGGCTTCCCCTCCTAGTAGTTGTTGTGAGAGGCTGAGTTTGGCTTCATTGAATTTTTTTGAAGACTCTTCAGTGCATTTGACCATTTGATGATGGGTGATTTACGAGCACATCTGCCCACACTGTGCTGAGTGTTCAGCAGTGTTTGACCAAAAACAGCATGACCTCCATGCCCCACCCTCCCTATTCATCTGATCTTGCCCTGAGTGACTTTTTTTGTTTGTTTGTTTCCCTGGATGAAAAAAGTCCTCAAAGGGAAATAGTTTGTTGATGTGGGAGAGGTGAAACAAAAAATGGCAGAAGCACTAGAAGGCATCAAAACTAACAAGTTCAAAAACTGTTTTGAGCAGTGGGAAAAAAGTCTTGGTAGTTGTATTGCATCAATGGAGAGTACTTTGAAGGTGACTGAAGTTTAAACATTTAAGAGTAAATAACACAGTTTTTTATAAATAAGTTCCATTTTTTGGTTCCTCCCTTGTATTGTATATTTAGTTACCACATCTTCTGTATCAGTCCTTTATGGAAAGACACTTTGCTTGTTTCATGTTTTGGCCACCATGAATAATGCTGCAGTGAACATAGGGTGCATATATGTTTGCGATGACATGTTTTTGAGTTTTTTTCAGGTAGATACCCAGAAGAGGATTGCTGGGTCATATAGTCTCTATTTTTTTTAAATAGTTTATTTATTTATCTTTAGAGGGGGAGGGTTAGGGAAAGAAATATCAATGTATGGTTGCCTCTTGTGTGTCCCCTTCTGGGAACTTGCCTGCAACCCAGGCATGTGCTCTGACTGGGAATCGAACCGCGATCCTTTGGTTCGCAGGCCCTCACTCAATCCACTGAGCTACACCAGCCAGGTCTATAGTAACTCTATTTTTAATTTTTTGAGGAACCACCATACTGTTTTCCATAGTGGCTGTACCAGTTTACATTCCCACCAGCAGTGAATGAGGGTTCCTTTTTCTCTCCAACCTCTCTAACACTTGTTATTACCTGTCATGTTGACAATAGCAATTCTGACAGGTGTGAGGTGGTGTCTCATTATACTTTTCTTTTGCATTTCTCTAATAGCTAGTGAAGTCAAACATCTTTTCATATATCTGTTGGCCATTTGTATGTCTCCTGAAGGCCGCCTGTGGTTGGGTTTTGTTTTTGATGCAGTCTGATACTCTATGTCTCTTTATTGGTGATTTCAGTCCAAGTACAATGTGGGTAATTATTGATGTAGAAGGATTTCCTATAGCCACTTTGTCTTTTGTTTCCTTGAGCTCTGTGCCTCCATTGGTTCTTTTCCTTTGTGTTTATGTCTGTTGTTTTTGTTTGGTAGTATTCCATACTTGCCTCTGTTTCCTCTTTTTTAAGCTATGTGTCTCAATTTATATTTTGTGTGTGTGTGTGGTTATCATTAGGTTTATGAAAAGAAAGTTTCATGTACACAATAGTACTTTTTCTTTTGTATGTATTTGATCTCCGTCCTTCTTTACAAATTCACACCTTTACCTCTAGCCTTTTTATGTTTGTATTGTCACAAGTTATCCTTGTTTTTGCTGTAAGTTTGTTGGTGTTATTACTCGTAGCTTTGTGACCTTCGTTCCTTGTTTTAGGTAGAATAACCAACCCCCTTGAGTATTTCCTGCAGTGGAGGTCTGCTGGTGATAAATTCCCTCAGCTTCTGTATGTCTGGAAATGTCTTACTTCTTCTTCATATTTAAAGGATAACTTTGCTGGATATATTCTTCTTGCTTGGTAGTTTCTCTCTTGTAGTATTTTGAGTATTTGGTTCCACTTTCTTCTGGCTTGTGGAGTTTCTGCTGAGAAGTCTAATAATAACCTGGACTTTCCTTTGTATGTACTTTCTTTTTTCCCTGGTCGCCTTGAGAATTTTTTCTTTGTCACTCATTTTTGACAATTTAATAAAATGTGCCTTGGAGAAGGCCTCTTTGGATTGAGGTAACTAGGTGTTCTGTTTGCTTCTTGGATTCAAGGATCTAGCTCTTCCCGTAGGTTTGGGAAGTTCTCGTTAACTGTTTGAATAGGGTGTCCGTTCCCTTTTCTCTCTCTTCTTCTGGGGTGCTGCTTATTCGTACATCGCTCTTTCTGATGGAGGCAGGTAGTTCTCATAGGGTAATTTTCTTATGCTCAAGTCTCTTCTTCCCTCTGCGCCCTTTCTAGGTTTCTGTCTTTTGGGTAAAGTATTCATTTTGTTTCTTGATTTGTTTTCTCAGTGCATTAAATTGCCTGTAGTATTTTTTCTCATCTTGTTGAGTATTTACAGAACTGAAATCTTGAATTCTCTGTCACTCGTATCACATGTTTACATGTCTTTAAGTTCATTTTCTGAAGATTTTTCATTTTCTTTCTGAGATGCTTTGCCACCTTGGTTATTTATGGTTCAGTCAGATCTTGGTTCTTAAATGTCTCCCATCTTGATCAGTTCAGTTCTTGACCAAGTTGTTCATGGAAAAAATGTCTTGGTTGTTGAACAAATCTTTGGTCCTCAACTTGACAACTTGTTCTGCTGATACAGCCAGACCTCAGTTCTTGAATGTCTCCCATCTTGAACAATTCAGTTCTTAAACAGCCTTCTGGAACAAATTAATTTCGAGAACCTAGGTTCTACTATATTTGATGGATTCCTTCTCTGTCTTGGCATCTAAGTATGAGTGGCACTTTTCTAGCAGATTGATATGAAGAGGTCTTCCTCTTATTTTCCAGTACTGTTTTTTGCAGCCAGACACTGCTGTCAGTATAGCTGTGATGCATTGGGGCAGAGTGTGCTGTGGGAACTGGCCACCTTCTTTGTTGTTTTGCCTTCCTGTTAATGGCAAACTTTGACATCTGCACCCCCAACTGCAGGACTAGTCACAGGGTGCATCCTTTGCTCAGGGAAAAAAGTGATTCTCTAGGACTAGTTCTTCTCCAGTTTGCAGATAATGTGCTCTGCAGTCCTGCAGTAAGGGTGAATGGAAGTGAGCTCTGGGAGGCTTTGGGGCAGCAAGGCTCCATGGCTTTGTTTCTCTGTCTGAAATGCTGGCTATTGGGCAACTGCAGTCACATCTCTGTGCTGTGTCCTTGCTCAGGTCTCTGGACTCAGCTGTTGCTTGTACTGCTGAGTCCTACGGGAATGCCCATCGAATCTCTTTACTACTCCTGGCTGAGGGAGTGCCAGCCACAACCTGATTCTCCCCTGTCCGTGCTGAGGCCTGCTGTGGAATCCAGGCTGCAGGGCTGCATTGTGGCTCATCTCAACCCTCCTCCATTCTCACCTCCCCCTTTTGCTCCCTCTTGCTCACCATTAGTTGTTTCAGTGCTCTGATTTCTCAAGCATGTTTGTGCATTGGGCAAGGGAATCCTTAATTGAGTTATAATCTTTTGTTGAAGTTTCAAATTATTGAAATTTCAAGGGGAGAGACCAAGGTGACCTCTCAGGCTGTCATTCCTCTCTAATTTTTGTGATTGTACGTGAGGGTGGGATTAATATCTAAAAATTTCAGGGTAGTAAAGGGCACATTTAAAATATTTGTTATAAAAGGGAAGGGATGGCATTGGGTCTGAGGAGCTTAAGAATCACTTATGTAATGACTAGGACACTGAATTTTATAAACAGAGACTTACATTCTCATTTTGATCCTGGCTCTGCCGATCAGTACTAGGTACACGGCCATGGGCACACTGCTTAATCTTTTTGGACTCGGTTTTCTCATCGGTAAAGGCCCAGAGAGTTGGACAAGGTAGTCTCTAGAGATTGTTTCCTATAAAATTATCTGATTTTTTTTGTCAGTTATCCTAATGGAATTCTCCGAGTCTCTTCAGTTTGATTTTAAGGACCTAATTCAACTGATTTATATTAACTAAGTTAGGTGCTCCTGGGTATTAGAAATACTTGACTAGTGAGTAATGTTCTCTCCAAGGTAGGCAGCATAAAATCAGTGCTTGCATCTAAAGAGCAAAGAGCCGTCATGTGAGCAACTTCAGGTGTCAAATGGAGAAAATGCTTTTGTGGTGGTTGTGACAGTTAAATGAGATTAAATAAGATAATATGTATAAAATGATGCACAAGAATAGACTACATGATGTTAATGTTAATTGAATTAGAATCAAGTCAGATATTTTATAAACAAATAATACTGTATAACATTCTTTGACATATGAAGTGTACTTTATGTAAGAATAGAAATAGTAGAATGGCACCTATACAGTATTTCTAGAAAGTGGCTCACAATGAATAATGAGCTTTATTTGGATAACTAACTAATCACTACCAGAGTAGCCTAACATTCCTGAAGGAGTTACCAGAAACTTTGAGTAGGGAAATTAGCTCTCAGGATTTTCAGTTACAATCATAGCCATTACTTAACAGTTTTATTTCTACAATGACTCATTAATGAATTAAGGAGTGCTTTCTTTCCCAAAAGGAATATTTCTAGAAATAATGATTTTACTGCTCTGCCTTCTTTCTATGGTAAGGAGTTTCTGGCTGGTCATTTGGGCCTAAAATTCTCCACAAATACTTTAAACTATGTGCTTTGTATGAAGAAGATTTAACATTCACAAGAATGTGAATTTCATGGGATCCAAAGACTTCTGGGAAGGAGTTGACATTAGGTTAAGAGAAAGGACAGAGAAGACATATAGGTGATCGGTTGAGCAGATGGTAAAGATAATTTGATTAGTTTAAATGATAATCTATATTGGCATGTGTAAACTAAATATAAAGAAGTACTTTACTTCTCTTGTTTTGATTAGATGCAAAGCTTTGCATTAATGAGTCCCAGAGTTGGATTTCACACACCAGTAAAATAAAAAATGAACAGCAGCAGTAAACTACCATCAACCCTGAAAAAAAAAATGGTGGATGGGAACTGATATGGGATTGTCAAATAAATACAATTAAGAAGAGATAATGACCCTATATTTCCACTGCCATTTTATTAAAGAAAGCACATTTGAAAAAAAATTCTCACCTGAGGATATATTTATTGCTTTTAGAGAGAGGAAGAAGGGAAGAGAGACAGACAGACATCAATGTAAGAGAGAAACATTCATCAGTTGCTTCCTGTATGTGCCCTGACCAGGGATGGAACCCACAACCTAGGCATATGCTTTGACCCGGTACCAAACTGGCAACCTTTTGGTATATGGGATGATATGCCAACCAAGTGAGCCACTGGGCAAGTGGTAGAAAAAAACATATTAACACCAAAGGAGTTAGAATTGCATAATCTCAGAGTATAGGACAGTTCTTCTTCAGAAAATATATAGCTTTTAATGTTACAGTGACAATTTTATTGAGGATTGGTGGAAACTTGTTTATGGACTGGTATTTAAGAAGCATTGGTTTATAACAGGGCTCATCATATTTGGCCTGTGGGCCTAAACCTCCTGCCTGTAGGATTTGTACATCCCTTATGAACTAAGAATAGTTTTTACATTTTTAAATGATTGAGAAAATCAAAAGAAGAATAATACTGTGTGGCATATGAAAATTAAATGAAATCCAAACTTCAGCATCTAACAGGTTTTTTTTAATATGGCCATGCTTACTTATTTATGTATAGCTATTTTCCCACAGTGACAGGACAGCTGAGCCATTTTGACATTCTAAACCTGAAAAATGTAATACAAGGGGAGACCCAAAGAAACCTTCTAGATTATCTTTTAGAGGGTAGGCCCTTTGTAGTATAGGCTTCCCCTGCTAGGTGAGTGTTCTGGGAACTTACCTGTATTGGTGTACCAGCTGGCATTGTGTGAGGCTGCTTTTGGCTTCAGTGAATTTTTTTGAAGGCTTTTACAGGGAATTTGCCCATTTCCTGATAGGTGATTTATGAGTGCACCTGCCCACACCACGCTGAGTGTTCAGCAGTTTTTGACCA
>PVKM010015870.1:0-27590 GCA_004027735.1 Carollia perspicillata | reverse complement strand
AAGAATGTATCTGATATTTTTCCCTCTACTCAGTGAGAACCTTTGTTCTCAGGCTGCCTGAAAATTTGCATGTTGACCAATAAAAGACTTTATCCCAGACGAAGTTGGAGTCAGATAGGTCTGAGTTTCAATTCTGGATCTGGGACTCTGTGTGCCACCTCAGGCAAGTCCTTCAACCTCCCTGAGCTCCATCTGTAAGAAGGGGTAATACTACCTACTTCATAGTGGCCCTGCAAAATAAGTATAAGCATGACATTACTCACAGCAGTAATGATGACACAGGTTTCTGAAGGTTACCACCAAGGACGGGCTTGCTTTGTCATCTGAGATTAGATGGGCACGTAACTAATAGAGTGGGGATAGTTGGGTACCTCAACCAAATTCTTCTCACTTCATTTGCTCAACTTTAAACTCTCTCTTTATAGCCCTGCCCTTTCGCTCATTCAGCAAATACTCATTTGTGTCTGGCATTGTAGTTTAAATTAAAGTACAGTAATAAACAAAGCATGCCTGTTGGAAACTGCGCCTAGGCCGCCATCACTAGCCGGTATCTCTCCTCTCTCATTCTCCTATCCAGAAAGTTCCTCAGTCTGCTGATTGTTTCAGGCCCCCCTGGCACTCAGAATTAATGGTGGGTATGTGGGAAAGGACAGAGAGAAACCAGATAGAGGAGAAATCTATAGAATGGGAATATGTGGATAAGACTTAGAGGACTTTGACCCTGTAACATGGTAAAGAGATCACAGCCACCAAGCAGTGTGACCCAGAACCTCATCTTCAGAAGTACAACTTCCTGTGTGCATTACTGCTCCCCAGGTCATACCTAAATACTCGGCACCCCAGCAATAATAGTGTTGTAAAAATGCTTGTCTCGCCTTTTTAAAGGACACTCACAAATACCTTTATTTCAGAACATTTGCTTGAGCCCTGGCTGGTGTAGCTCAGTGGATTGAGCACGGGCCTGCAACCCAAACAACCATGGTTCGATTCCCAGTCAGGGCACATGCCTGGGTTGCAGGCCAGTTCCCAGCAGGGGACGCATGGGAAGCAACCATACATTGAAATTTCTCTCCCTCTCTCTTGCCCCTCCCCTCTAAAGATAAATAAATAAAATCTTAAAAAAAAAAACATTTGCTTGAGAAATAAGACTACTGAATCCTAGTCCTAAACCTGCAGTGTAGTTACTGTGTGACCTTGGGCAAATCTTGGTCCCAGTTTGTTCTATTAATTTTATTTAAAATTATACCTGTTATGCTTTTAACATAACTCTACCAATTCTTTGAAACTCCTCTTTCTAGGAAGTGCAACTTATTCTCTTCGCCCTGAATGTGGGCTGGACATAGTGACTCAGTTCTAATACAGGGAAACAATCCATTTACAATGGAGAAACCTGAAAAACATTACCTTAACTAAGAAACCAAGATCATCATCACCAGTAATAAATTATGTTGATAGCATGTGCTCCCCTGATAGGATGCAACAAAAAGGACACACCTCTGTGTTTCTTCCCACAATCTCAGTCTATTACCAAGAAAAAAAAACCCAGAGATAGTCTACGAAATACCTGACCCTCTTCAACAGTGTCAAGGTCATGAAAGACAAGGGAAGAATAGGAAACTGTCAGAGAGGAAACTAAGAAGACATGACAACTAAATGCAATGTGGGATCCTGGAACAGGAAAAGGTCAGCAATGGCAAAACTGAGGAAATCTGTAGTTCAGTTAATGGTTCTATGCCAGGGATAATTTCACAGTTTTGACAACTGCACAATGGTTATAAAAGATGCTAATGTTAACATTAGAGAAAAGCTGGGTGGACCACAGTTGCCTTTGAGGAGATGGAAGGTGGAGAATAGATGGGAGAGACAAAGCCAAGTAGGCCTGAACCAAACAGACCTGGACAGTCCCATCCTGAATGAGAGACCAATGGTTACCCTGAGTTCTGAGTATAAATCCCTCTGAGAAAGCATGGGTACCATTCTTGTAAAACTCCGATAATTAAATGTAAGACATTTTGAATAGTTTGATTTTAAAAACTCTAAATTACAGAATGCAAAATTATGTGATCTTTCTTATAAATAAACAATGTTTTTAAAGTAAGATTTTTAATATATTTTGTTGATTATGCTATTACAGTTGTCCCATTTTCCCCCCTTCACTCCCCTCCACCCTGCACACCCCCTCCCACCCACATTCCCCCCCTTTAGTTCATGTCCATGTGTCACAGTTATAAGTTCTTTGGCTTCTACATTTCCCATACTATTCTTACCCTCCCCATCTATTTTCTACCTACCATTTACGCTACTTATTCTCTGTACCTTTTCCCCTCTCTGCCTCTCCCACTCCCCTGTTGATAATCTTCCATGTGATCTCCATAAAGTAAGATTACTTTTATGAGCTCTCAGCTTGTGAAAACTGGAGAAATGTAACGATAGCATCCAACTGTTATAAGAACTGTGTGCTTTATGGGGAAAATGCTTCTAAATCTAAAGTTAATATAGAAACATAGCACTGGCATTGCTGTGACAGAGTATAGGAAAATAAATTATGGACAAGCAAAAAGAAAAAGAGATGTAAGAATACCAATGGATCTTTTAAACTAAAACATGAAGTTAATCAAAACATGTAGGGTTAATTTTGAAAGCTAGTTTCACTAAAAACATATGATACCTGTTATATCTACAATGAATTTTCCAGGTAAGTTTTTTGCCCTTATTTTTATATAGCATGTAATGTTAAAGACAGTTTGAAGAATAATTGCTTTATGCTTTCTTCTTCAGATATCAGTCCTTTATCTCAGTGACTACCTTTTGAATTATCTCTCGAAGCACCAAGTAACAGGCATGCCCTGGAGGTGACTAAGCTGCTACCACTAAAAAGATGTCCCTGTACATGCCACAACCACACTCCCACTGCAAGGAGAATCCAGGAGAGCGGAAACGTGCTCTCATGACAAGGAGTAGATCTCCCAATTCTCTGGGACAGAACAAAAAGAGCAGACATTGTGTTTGCTCAGTGATCAAAGGCAGCAAAACAAGAGAAGCTGGAGTGCCCAATATAGTGGCAACAGCTGTAAGAAAAGATGAAGCGATAGCTCCTGTGAGGAGATATAAACCGTATCCTGGTGGTGGACTCCCTGATGGATGCCTGAGCTACATCAGACGCTTTCCAAGTCACTCCATGATTTCCTCCTCCACTGTGGAACTGAATATAGGAGGCTGGGCTTGGAGGGTTCAGAGAGCACCAGTGTGCTTTATTTAGCTGTAAAACAGACAAACAGAACTCCTTTTTGAGTGGAGAAATCTGGTTCTGCTTTTGGATGCTACCTGACTCTGAATTTTGAACTTCCAAAATGTCAATTGTCAGATGGCTTTCGTATGGACTTAATGATACTCACTCAGATGGGCCAACGAATGGAAAAGATGCCCTTTTAAAGTAATATGTTTACATTTGATTCATTCAACCTAATAAATATTTATTGAGTCATGAAGAAAAAGTCTGGGCTTAATGAGATCTTCTGTTGGATGTGAGCAGCTAAGATTTGTAAAAGATTGGTTACAAATCTTTTTGGCTAGGAAAAGGTCTGACCAAAGGCAATTCAAACTCTATAAAAATTAAGCCCTTGATTGATACTTTCCCTTTAAAAATAAAAACAAGAAACAAACAAAAACCCTAAATCAAAGGCATAAAACAGAAGTCACATTGCTTGCTGTACCCACCCAGAGCTACAGATTTTAATGGACAGAAATCTTTTGTGAATTCTAACTTATATCTAATAGTATTATTCATCATTTGCATGAAAAAGGAAATAGAAACGCAACTCAAGATGTCCCATGGAAGAAGATCAATGGAACATCCAAAGTCATCCCTGTCGGATTCAGAGGTGCCACGGATATACCACCGAACCTCTTGAATAATTCCGAGGTTATAATGCCAAATAAACTGTAGATCTCACTTTAAAACCTAGACATTATGAAGTCTTACAAAAACCATGGGAAAGTTTCTCTTTTTGTCATAAGTGGGAAAATTTCTTCTTCAAACACCAGAAGGAAACAGTAGTATAATCATATCTCCTTACTGACGACATTCAACCCCAAGAAGTGATTCCATTGAGAGGTTTCTACTAATGTGGAAGCTACAGACACCTAATGCTAATTTCCTACATCTGGTAATTTATGTGAAAGCTTCTTGTTTCTTTCTTTTTTCCCCAGTTTCATTGAAAAATAATTGACATATATCACTATATAAGTTTAAAGCATACAGTATGATGGTTTGATTAACATACATTGTGAAATGATGACCACAACAGGTTCAACTAACTAGCATCCATCTCAGAATGTGTAGTCAAAAAGGAAACCCCAGTGATCTTGTGGGATTTTTTCTGCCCCAAGAAGTAGGAAAAAATCAGTCAACAATGAAACAGAAGTTTAAAAGTTACAAAGCCATCAAGTTAAGATGTTTTCACCATCAGGGTTACCTGCACGCTGACCACGATGACCAAAGATGTGGCCATGGTGACTGCAAAAGACTGGTAGTCGGCAACATGCTGCCCATCCTCTCCAGCCATGTTGTAAAAGGCCCCATAGGGAATGAAGAAAAGGGCTAACGATGTGTAGATTCCATGTGCCATGCAGATGAAAAATTTACGCTTGTTAAAAAGCAGATTCAGCTGTCCAGGTTTGTAGAGCTGGGGATGGTCTATGCTGTTCTGGTCATTCACATCCTGCCAACAAAATGTTAGTTACATCAGCAGAGGAGGCTGAGGAGAAGTCAGAGTGGCCCTGAATTCCCTATCTCCAGAAATAGCCAGTGCATATCTAAGCATGCCCTCATATGCACTAGTCATTATCTTGTTTTCATTCCCACAATAACCCAGCAGATACTAAAATGATCCCTATTTTATAAAGGAGGAGCTTGGAGTCTCCAAGAGGGATTCACGAGAGGTTACACAGCTCTTATAGCAGAACCAAAACTTGACTCACATCCAGAAGTTTGCCTTCGCATTGAAGTTTCTTTCCTGTACTCTCCTGCAGCTGCTCTCCTGATCGCAGGATTCTAGTACATCACGTGCCGTCAGTGGGCCTCAGGGTTAATTGCCAGGGAAGTGAGTGGTAGTGACTAGGTGATGGCAGCAGAGAGCTGCAGAGTTGGATTGGCCAATCAGAGTTCTCAAGTTGGGGGCGGGGCAGGGGGGCGGTGAGCAGCAGGAGGGGATCAGGGAAAGAGAAAAATTGCATGTGGTATTCCAGGTGGGAAGGGAGCTGAGCCTCAAGGAGCTGAGTGTTCTGCCCAGTGAGGATGCCAATACTGTTCAGGACAAAGAGTTTCCACAGAATGAGAAGGCATCATGTTTGGCCCCAACAGGGGTCCTGGGAGAATCTAAAACAGCGTTTCTCCAACTTAATGTGCATGCAAATCACCTGGGGAGCAGGTTATGATTTAATAGGTCTGGGGTGGGGCCTGAGAGTCTGCATTTCCAACCAGCTCCAAAGCTGATGACCACACTATGAGCACCAAAGCCAAATGCCAAAACCAAAAAGGATGGCAAGGACATCACAGGACCATGAGTGGAGGAGAGGCAGCTGAAGAGGAAGGAACACAGGCATGAATGAACTCTGGGGGCAGACCAAGTTCCCCTTCCTGCTTGTGGGATGGCCTGAGTCTTGCTAAGTGGGGTCCTATGGAAAACACTGACATATTCACTTCAGGAAGTCCTGTTTCGAGATGCTGTTGGGAGCTTGTTCCCCCAGTTCAGTGACTGGTTGAGTTACATGCACGAGCTTTGAAACCAGACAATCCTGAGTTCAAATCCTGGCTCTGCAGCTTAGCAGCTGTGTAGTCTTAGACCTTTTAATGAGCCCCTCTGAGGCTCAGTTTTCTCCTTTCCAGAAATGCTAACAGCACCGCCTTCACAGGATCACAGTCATCATTCAGGGGGTACACGTATTCTGCAGAGTTCTTGCCATACCTTAAGTAATAAATAATAGGAGCCTCTATACACAGTAAATAAAATAAGGAGAGTAACACTAACAATGGTAGTAGCATAGCAGGCTATGAGTTAAATGGCCTGGTGTTAGGCTGAATTTTATCACTTATTAGCTATATGGCTTTAGGATGGTGACTGGAACCTCTGAGCCCCGGCTTCCTCCTTAAAATAAGTGATCTGTAGATGATCACTGAGGACCTTCCAGCAGAGCACTCCACAGTCTGTGATCAGGGTAAGGGCCAAAGCCGACAAAGCAGGGAAGGAAAGGAGTGGACACTCAAAGGGATGGCAATAGAGGCCTTATTTATTTATTTATTTTTCAAGTTGCACAATCACCATCTTTTCCCAGAAGCTGACTTATTTTATTTTATTCCACATTCTGAGCAGATACAAAGTACCAAGGAAAGAAACACTTGTTAACGTGGGCATCTGGGAATGAGTGTGCTTAAATCCTTTATACCTTGGGTTTTTAGAAGTCTCTTTGTGTAGAATTCCATAAAATATGCCATTTACAAACTGCTGTTTTTACATACAGAAAGTGAGACATGACTGACTACATAGCCACAGAATGACAGAGTGAAGTGAGCTCATAATGTGAAGATTTATATTTTGCAATAGAGGGCTTTGGGCCAGAGAATGAGGCCTAGCAAATGGGTCTAACAACAGCCTGGAGAAAATCTGGCCTCCTTAAAAATACTTCAAAAAAATTTTTTTAATAATACACTCTAATCATGCCATGGCAAATCCTCTGGCTAGCCTTTCACTTCCCCATAGGCAGTCAGACTTCTCCCCTTTCCAGGAAATACCCTCCAAGACTCTCCATGTGCCAAGGAGCCACCATTTCTCTCTTTTCTCAAGCATGGGAGCTAAAAAAAAGAAGAAGAAGACTGCAATGCACCTCATTCTCCATGGCTGGGGCGCTGTGTCTTTCTGCCCCATTGGGAGGGTGCTCTGCTGGCCTGCAGTTCCTGTTCCAGGCTGTGCTGGCCAAGGGCATCTCATCACAGATGCCACTTCTCTGCACTCCCACCTGGTTCCCTGACTTTATCTATCATGCCTGGTTCTCTATATTCTCGGAGGCTAATACAGCACTTGTAGGTGGTGAGCCACGAGGCACTAGTTCTGAGGCATATTAATAAGTGGTATACAAAAAGTAGATAACTAAAAGTACAGTCACGGGAGTTGGGGAAATGCTGAACTAAAATGAAGTTAAAGAGACTATTTCCTGTAGGATGCCTCAGAGCTCTGAGATGCTGGGGTATGAATGTGGGGTATGAATCTCTAAGGGGAGAGTAGCCAAACTTTGACCAGAGAAACTTTTGGGGGCAGCAGAGGGGCAGTTTGACCCATGGTATATCTATTAAAACAACTGTACTCCTAAGACTTTTTCAATGACTTGTATCTTCTAATTAAAGAACAGACAGTGACCAGAGGGTAGTGGGGAGGGGGATAACAGGGGAAATAAGGGGAAGGGTCAAGTCAAGAACTTTGTCTCATGGACAAAAACAATGAGGGGAGGATTGAATGTGGGAGACGGGGGTGGGTAAGGCAGGGGAGAATGATGGGGGGCAAATGGGGACAACTGTAATTGAACAACAATAAAAAAATTTAAGTTTGCCCTGGCTGGTGTAGCTCAGTGGATTGAGCACGGGCCTGTGAAGCAAAGGGTCGCTGGTTCGATTCCCAGTCAGGGCACATGCCTTGGTTGCAGGCCAGGTCCCCAGTAGGGGACCCATGAGAGGCAACCACACACTGATGTTTCTCTCCCACTCTTTCTCCTTTCCTTCCCCTCTCTCTAAAAATAAATAAATAAAATATTTAAAAAAAAATTTAAGTTAGAAGCAACTAAAAGGCATCAAAAGAACAAAATAGCTTGTAAATATAGAAATAAACACATACCTGGTCAAAAATCCCCATGGCTAAAACAGGAAGTGACGTGTAGACAATGTTAAAGAGGGTAATGAACCATTGGTCATAGACAGTCTGAAAAGAAAGAACACATCAATGAAAAACATCGTCCCCAGCAGTGAGGATGTTTACTCGTGGGCTCATATATGAAATATGTCAATTCCCTGAGGTGGGTGAGAGTTTAATTTTGGAGTCAGACGGACATGAATTCTCCCCCAGGCTCTGGCTCTAACCATTGCTCTAAGGCAGTTCCATTGCCTTAGTGGGACTCCAGATCTCTCTAAACTTCCATCCCCTTCTTCATATTAAAATGAAGCCATAGTCTCCCTGCAGAGTTGCAGTAGGGGTGAGAGGAGATGATCTAGAAAGTACACTGGACGCATTTAAGACCCTGAACTCTCGTGGTAAACAGTTATTTCATTATCCAGTTTTTCAATAGCTTATAATGAGTCCAGTGATGTAATCTAAGTGATATGCAAAGATCCACTAAAATCTTCAGAGGGAGATGTAGAAATAACCCTTCAGCTGTACCCTCTGCTCAAATGGAGAGTTTCTTCTTCAGAGTGGCTTAGAGTAAGGTGGGCATGGAGCTGGCTGCTCAGGAGACTGCACATAAACAAGTAAGACGATAAAAACATCCCCTCACATCTGCATAGAGGACTTCCTTGCATAAGCCTACTAAAAGTCAATGAGACATATAAAACAGGTATTACTGTGTATCTCTATTTTGTTAATGAGTACATAGAGATGTAGAAACAGAATCTTTCAGAGTTACAGAGGACAAAAATTAATACAGGCAAGGACAAAAATTAAAACCCAGGTCTCCAGCTCCTAAACAATATCTATTCTACCACTTGTATCACTCATTTATTCAATATTTATTAAGAAACCACTATATGCCAGGTACTGTTCCAAACAATGGTAATTCAACCTGATTACTCAGATAAAAATTCCTCATGAAATTTGCAGTCTAAGGGTGGCAAGGAAAAAATAAATAAAGATATATATATTTACTACTATATATATAAGTAATATATAATATATTTACTAATATACAAGTGAATATATATTATATGTAAGTATATATAAGTAAATATATACATTCACTTATATATAATATATATTTACTTACTTAAATATATAATAAATAAATATATATATATTTACTTATACATATAAGTAAATATATATATATTTATTTATTTTAATGTATATATATGTCAGTGTTAATAAATACAAGGGAGGAAGGAGGAATAGGAAATGTGGGAGGATGTCGTTGTAAAAAGGTGACTAGAGAGGGTCTCACTGAGAAGTGACATTTGAGAAAATGTAGTAGCAATGTTACAGAGTCCCAGAGCAGAGCAGGAGTCTTAACAGGGTTCCAGATGCTAACTCTTGTCTCCCCCAAGAGTCTACCAGAACAGCAGAGCTTGGTCTCTCATTTTCTTCTGATGAGCAAATGCATTCAATAACTTTACTTAGACACATGAGTTCAAAGTGTCTGCTTTCATGCATCAGGAGATATGTGAAAAATGCTTATTGCAGCATTGGTCGTAATAGCTCCAAACCAGAAACAACCAAGACATCCACCAGGTATGGAATGGAGAAAGGCACTGTGGTACTATATTGACATAATGGAATACTACAGACTCATGAAAAGGAAGGAACTACAGTTACATCCAAAAACAAGAATGAATAAAAAATATAAGTAATGCTGAGCAAAAGAAGCCAGACGAAAAAGTGTAATTCCATTTCAATAAAGTTAAAAAATGTGCCAATCCTTTCTAGTTTGTGGAGAGAGTCACACTCACGGTAAAACTAAAAGACAAAGCACACTGTGATTATGAAATGTCAGGGTGATGGCTGCCTGCAGAGCGTTGTGGCTGAGAGAAGGTGAGGGGAGGCTCCGGGAGTTTGGCAACACTCTGCTCCTTGAGCTGGATCACAGTTAGGTGGGTGTTCGTTTACAATTCGTTAAGCTGACATTTATGCATTGGGTACTTTTTTTGTAGATCAATTATATTTTACAAATGAAAAAAGAAAACACATGACCTTGTTTAGTCATAGCCTGGCAAAACTTTGGCCACACCCCAGGTCAATTAAATCAGTATCTTTGGGGTAGTTTAAAATTTCTGCCAGGTAATTCACTGTGGAGCCAAGATTGATTATTTTGCTCACTTTCCTCCAAAAAGCAGTAGCTGACACAAATCCTCCAACTACTTGATGATGGCATGATGGCATCTGACTTCCATTTTTCAGACATGGCAATTTATTTCATGATTGCAGTTTGGAAAATACAAAGGGGTGAAAGCAGCCAAACTGAAATTCTGTAGTCCCGGGCAGGACCTAGTGCGGGTCAAATCACTTACTCTTCCTCCACCTCATCTACTGCCCAACTTCCATGCACAGAGAGAGATGTTTTCTGGTATGAGGAAGGAAAAAAAAGTCTGGTAAATTATGGCATACTAAACTGTAAGTAGTTGATAATCTGGCATAAAATGCCGCTACCATCACACACTGGCTAGCACTAAAACCTACAACTGTTTCACAGCAGCATTCGTAGGTTGGCACTAAGACTTAAAGCCTCATTTCACAACTGGAGCAAGAGAGGACAAGGAGGGAAAGTCGAGGAGAATAACGCTTACGTGAGTTTTGCAATTTCTTGGAAGAGTTTTTACTGCCACTTAGGATCACAACAAGAAACAGAAAATTAGCTGATATTTACTGAGCACCTGCTATGTACCAGGTGCTAGTTCCAGGGCTTTACATAGATCGACTCATGAAATCCTCACAACCCTATGAGGTCAGTTCTAACAGCCCCAAATTACTTGTGGGAAAACTGATGCTTCTCAAGGCTGGGAGATTTTCCAATGTCGTACATTGAACATAAAGATTTTCAAAGTATGATCTAAAGAACTTCTAGAGGATCCACAATGTCAAAACTACTTTTACAAAGATACTAAGATGTTCATTTATTTGTCCTTTTCTCTCTCGTTCTCACAGGAATGAATATCACTTGTGATAATACAACCAACTGACTGCAGAAGCAGATATGAGAATCCATGCCAGGAACCAAGTCAGAAATCTGATATTTTTCTCCCTTTCTCCAATACCCCGTATCAAATTAATCCCCAAATCCCACTGATTTAACCACGCCAGATGGCTGGTGTTCCCACCCAAGCCATTCCTCATTTCTGCGACTTTCCTCCAATTGTCCCCTCTGCCGTCTTCTTACTCCTCCCCTCTCTCACTCTGATGGATCCTCGAAGGGTCAGCCCACGGACAGGTCTTCCAGGAAGCCTTTCTGAGCCCCAGCCTCCTGGGTTGGGTCCCAGTCACCCCTCAGCAGTCCCCCGACACTCCACACCCTCACCTCACTGCTTCATAATTGTCAATTTACAATTATTTATGTGCCAGTTCCCAGCACCACCTCCACCAGACCGCAAGCTCCTTGGTAGCAGGTTATATGACGTATACTTCTGTGAACATAACTCAGTGCCTAGATTATGGTTATTATTCAAGGAAAGGAAGCTAGTGTCTTCAAAGTAAAGGCATTGGAGTCAAAAGACAGAACTGGGTACCCTTGTATGAGACACTCAACCTCTGTGAGTCTTAGGTTTCTTGACTATAAAATGGGGATTCGTGGGAGGCGGTAAGTATTCAGAGAAATGACTAAGTGCCAGCACAGTAGTGCCTGACAAACAGATGGTGCTCAATAAGTGAGCACCTTTCTTATGGAAAGAAGGAAGAACAGACAGAGGGATTCAAGCCTCAAATGGTGTGTTTAATAGGTAAATGAAAAGGTATATGTTTTTCACTAATTATACTTTTTTATGAAAACACAATTCTTTACTGCTATAACTAACCATACATATGTATTTCTATAATGAACTACTATATTCATGAAATCAGTAGAAAATCAGAACAAGATTTAAAGAAAATGGAGTACGTTAATATCATTAAGCATTTTCCTTATGAATTCTTAATTATATAGATCACTGTTTACTCTGACTGTAGTTTTGCCTCAGGCTCAACCAGAATGAGTTCATCTGAGTCATTCACCTTTAAAAAAAAAAACCTTTTCCAGCTTTGTGCACTGACTTAGCACAGTTGAGGTTTAGGGGCTTCCACAAAAGTTAAAGTCACAGGCAGTGTTTCTTCTACAACAGGCTTCTACCCCCTCTTGCAAGAAATCTCCACCTACACACATTGCTGTCCTAGTATGCTCCACTTCTCCTGAAGGTCCTTAGATATCCTCAGAAAAAGTTTAAGCCACCCCTCTGGTGACTAGGACCCACTCAGAGGGGCACACTAGCCCAGATCATGACCCATGTGGACCCCATCCCTGTTTCTTCCCTTCTAGGTATTCTCAAGCTCTCTACCAGTTCCATTACCATCCACCCCCAAGCACCAAGCGCATGCACACGTGCACGCACATGTATGCATGCACGCACACATGTGAGTTGACCAGATGTTCCAATGATTCATTCCTCTGGAGCCTCTGGTGTAGGAAGCATTTTGGCCTGAGACTAGACCATTCTAATGGTGCTGACACTCTGATGTTGGGTAACTCAAACTGTTTATATAAATGAGGGTGTCCATTTATATAATACATGTTATTATATAAAAATATTTAAATATATATTTCTTAAAAACTTGCCCTGGGGCCTCTGTCCTCTTAGGGCCAGTCATACCACCCTGACTTCCAAATTGTCTGTTCGCCATCTCCAGCACTCTGAATGAGAGAAAAGCCGTGCTCCTATGAGATGTCACCGGTCTGTTTGCAGCCATACAAGTGTCTTCCCACAGAGCAGAAAAAAGGAGAGGAGAGTTTCCATTTTTTCCAAGTTCACTGTTTCCCTATTTAAGGAAAGCTCCTCCTGGCTCCTTTCTTTGTGGGAGCAATTTATCAACCTTATCAGCCATTTTATAGAGTAAAAATGCTCCAACTACAAATTACACTCTAAAAGCTTGGGAAACGCAAAATCTATGATTTATAGAATCCCACATTTAAATAAACCTTACTAAGGCTCTTAAACAGTTACAAAGGGCTTTCCACTCAGAGACCATTGGCTTAGCTCCTTCTTCAAACAACAGGATGAGCTGACTCTTTGAAGACGTGTATCCCTGTGTTGCTGTGTGTTGCAGGACAAAACTGTATAATAATATTTTTCCTTTTTGGCCTTAAAAAACATTTGTCATTTAAAGAAAAAACATTTTGGAATAAATATGAGGTGCTCAGCCTCGGCACATCTGTTACTGATTTGTGTAATTAGCAGAAACCCACTAGCAGGCTCCAGGAGGAATGGCTGGAGACGGGGCAGCCCGCCCCTCCCTGGGCTTTCCACGGAGCACATCTGGAGGGCGGGGGTGCGGGACGGAGCCACCACGCCAGGGCGAAACAGGCTCGCAGGTAACCAAATCCATGATGTCATCAAAGCCTTGAGATTAGTCGCACTCTTTCACATCACTTTCCAGACTTTTCAGTGTGAGTTTTCTCATATTGTTTGTCAGAACTAAAGTTTTTCTGACCTTGACAACATAATTGTTTCCATATCACCGGAGAATTTAAAAAAATACACAGCTCTGTATCTCACTGACAATGATAAATTGTCATCAGATAATATCATCTCACAAGTACACAGTGCCAGTAGTTGCTTAGCTTCAAACGTGGATTCCCTAAATAGGGCTTCAACCAGTGCATTTTTCTTTCTGGCTCTATACCTGGTGGGGAACAGCTCATCTTTATTAAAAAATCCTGAGGGCATAAAGTGCTTTTAAAATAAATTACGCATATAAATAGTGCACACAAGCCGTTGTGGACTCCATGAAAACCATGTGGGCTTCATAACAGTTTGGGATGAGATATGTCCTCTAAAAGGATCCATGATCCAGCTTAGGGACTTATTTGACCTTTTTTCAAACCCCTCTGGTCCAGAAATCTGGTTGGAAATCTCATCAGGACAGATTATATTTAAATTGCCTCTCAGTAGCAGTTTGGTTGGAGTGCTAGCTGGCAAGATGACCTCAAGCTTCTAGATGATTCCAGGAGGCAGTTTGCCTAGAGAGAGGCCTGGCTTTCTAAGGGCCTAAGTTCTGGGAGACAACCCCCAAGACAGCTTTCTCTCGGTAAGGAGTTCATTTTCCCCAATAGTCATATTGTACTCACTGTTTCTGGATGTTTCTCCTTCAATTTAGAAATAAAGCCAACACTTGCCTGGTTAGGGGTTGGGGGAAGAAAGTTTAAAAATGGAAAGAGATATAGCCATTCTCCTTTCCAAGACAGTGACAATTTGAGTGGCCACTTATCTAGCCGAGTTGACGGAGCACTGAAGAAAGAATCTGAAGACACAGATTCCAATCCCAGCCTTGCCTACCCCTGATTCTTGGCTACTGGGGGACTCGGGTTTCCCCTCTCTAACATGAAGGGCTAAACTTGCCATTGCTAGAGCAAACATTCTAGATTTCAACAAAACCTACACTTTTTGTTCTGTGTCCCAGCTGTTCCTCAGGAAAGCAAGCAAAAGGAGTATGGCTCTTCCCAGGCAGATTCCTTCCCCACTTGGACCCAAGCAATCCCAACAGAGGCGAGGTATTCCAGTTAACAGAGGAAAGCCCATAAAGCAAGCACAACCCAGCCTGCATCACACCATCATTCGTCTGACATGTCCTAAGAGCCATCAACCCACAGGCGGTGAATGATACCACCCACTGGCCCTTGTGGGTCTCACACGCCACAGCTGGATTGGCTTGCACATCTGCCCCAGCCCACCTACCGGGATGGGGCATTGGATAGAATCTGCCAGGGATCTCATCAGAGAACAAGAGCCCGGATAAAATTTACCAGGCTCCGAGAGACTGGCCAGCGTAGTAAAGAAAAAGCACATGTCACTTCATTAAGTAATTAAACTGGTGTTTTTAAAAGTCAACATTGTATGTAAGAAAGCACAATCTGTTTACATTTGGTCAGATGTTTTGGGCTGCAGAGTGGATTACTTCAAAACAATCTGTTAAGAGGTGCAGGGAAGAAATATTTAGGTGCTTATAAATCATGCCGAGATTGGACAGGGTTGGCCCCAAGATACGGAGCATCCACTCTTCAAAAGAGTGCCTTTGAAATTTAATTCAAAAACACTCTTGGTAGAAAAATAAGAGAAAGGTGACTATGGAGTTATTCAACATCAGTTTCACATTTATGAAAATAAAATTGTTCCCAGAATGTAAGTTCCCTGAGGAAAGAAACTATATCCCTCTGGCTCATGCTGGTGTCCCCAGAGGCCAGCAGAGCACTTTGCCCTACACTGGCACCCAGTTCATTCTTGTTTAATGAGTGAGAATTCAAAGACGATACATTCGGTGTTGGAGAGTGTGTGTGTGTTTCTTACTCCTATCAGGATGGACAGATAAGTGATGATCAGACCCCCCAAGGAAGGATGTCTAAACATATGTCTGCTGTCGCCGAACTCTGCCAGCCCCTAAAGTTCTTCTGACTACTCCACCTAAAAAAGGGAGCCTTCAGTTCTGTTGAAGCAGGTCCGGAGAGGGTTGGCAGGGGGTACAAAGACCTGACAGTTGACTTTCATTAACAGACTGGAAGTAAGCGGCTACCTAATGGGTTTTAGAGACTAAGAAAGCCTTGTCACCAAACACATGGCTTTAGAAGCCAAAGCCAACCAACTGATCTCAAGGGGGGCGAGGGGAGGGACTGTGTGACTGCAAAATGTCCCCTATTCAGAAATCCTCACTCTCTACAGACTAGTGTCTTTCCAAAATACGTGGTTTTCTTCTAACTTGCTTCATTTACCACATATTGTCCTTAGAAAACCAGGGCTAAGAAAAAATGCCAGTTGATTTTTCAGTAAAACCTGTTGCTAATCAGGACCTTGTAGTGAAAAACAGGGAATGGAAAAGAGACAATGACCCCAGTTCCCCATCGGAGTGGCTCTCACAGCCAGTTCCCATTATCACTGACACACCAGACCACCCGCGTGTGGGTGCCGCTGGGGAACCCCAGAGTCTCCATCTCTATGATGGAGTAACACCGGCTCCAGAACACACTGCTTGCCGTACAAAGCACCATGAAGTAAGATCCCTCTTCGACAACGTGCAGTTTTTAAAGGGTGTTTCTGAATGAATTGATATTAAATGCAATTTTTGAAGTTTTAGAGGGATTTCCAGTTCCGCTGACTGCTGGTCAGCTGGCAAGTGTTCAGGGGTGATGGGGAGGGCTTTCCTTCTTTTTCTCTACAGTCTCACACCTTCGCATGAGCCAGTTCCGGGGTCTCTGCAGGCAGCTAGACTTCCAGGCCTCACCTCCACTTAGTTTTGAATATATCCACATACTCGCTTGAGATTGAGCCCCTCAGTTGTCCCAGATCCTCACACATCTCTCCTTTCCCGTGCTCTGGTATTAACTTCAATTATAGAACTTCTATTGGACTTATTTATGCAATTTTTTATTTTCCAATGAGAAAACAAGTTCCAGGTGGGCAGGGACTTATCCTATTCATTATTTAGTTTTCTCTTCCCAAGATAGTAAACAAGTATTCCTACTAGACATCTGACAATGTCGTATGACTCAAGGCTATGGGCAAGGAAAGAATTATTCAATTTAAATATGAAAGATACAAACAGCCCTGACTGGGCGGCTCAGTGGGGTGGAAGTTGTCCTGCAAAGGGCTGTCAGTTCGATTACTGGTGAGGGGGGGGCCATGCCAAGGTTGTAGGTCAGGTCCCTAGCTGGGAGCATGCCAGGGGCGACCAATTGATGTTTCTCTCCCTCTCTTTCTCTCTCCCTTCCCCTCTCTCTAAAAATAAATAAAATCTTTTTAAAAAGGAAAGATACAAACAGTATGGCCTCAGATATATACAAGTTAATATATATGCACATATTTATGATCAGAAAAAAACTTTGAGGATAGTGGGAAAGATTTTGCCAAAGTTTAAATGTAAACTTTCCACACTTTGGCATATCAAGCAGGGCTCTTTTGTCCCCTGTTCTAGAGTTAATTAAAAAAATGTAAGTGTCTGATAAGGAGAAAAGTAAATAGCTTGTTTCTATGGGGATAGTATTCTGAGCATCATTTTGTCTTCCAGACACCTTACTGCCTCCAAAACATTGGAACTAAGAGGAACGGCAGGATAATGTCAGGTTCGGAAACTACTGCCGCAGAGACATATATTCCAGAATCTCCTGAAGTGGGTTCTGTGTGGCTCCTGGTCTACAGGACATTGTTCACGTTGCTTGGCATGGGTGGAGATGGGGGTGCATTTGGGTAATAATACTAAATCTCACTGACTCTAAGGCACTATATATTGTAAGAGAGACCATTATTGACACCAAGATTGGACCAAATGAAGACTTGAACAAAGTTATGGCAGCAAAGGGCTGAATCTTCAGTGTAAGAGTAAAGGAGAAGCAAATCTGTGTGCAGAAAGGGCCTGCAGGAAACATGCCTGCATCAACACTGGTACTAGCTAAAGGGAGAGACGAGAACGCTTCTCCTAAAAATGTGAACGACAAATGATATTCACTAGACTTGAAATCCAAATTCGAAAAATCCTGCAACAGAGAAAGAGATCTCAGGTAGGCAATGCCCACAGGAAACAGGCAGAGGCCACACAGATGCTCTGTGGAAAAAAGTAAGTTCAGGAATAATGCCATCAAGATGGCAACATCAGTCATTGCCAGCAACAGTTCCCCCTCACTAGAAGACCGGTGGCAACTATCCACAGACAAGACACCACTGTGAAAGTCCCAGAGCTGGGGGGATGAGGCTGAAGCACCACCCTGAACCACAGAGTCAGAGAAGGACCACATCCAAAGGAAACAGGAGCAGCTACACTCTGAATGCATCACCCCTCACCCGGGCTGCACAGCACTGCACCAGGAGGGTCCCTCTGGGCCTATGTTTCTCCGGTGATAAGAAGAGAGCCCCAGGTAGACATCTACCTCTCCCAGTGCTACAGGAGACTTCCTGGGAGGCCCACTCCAGTCTTGCCTCATGGGAATCACTGGGGAAATCTGCAGAGGTTCAACCAGCTTCAGACAGAGGTGGAGAAGGGGGCGGGGCTTACAGCAGCCAGCACTCAGATCTCACTCTTGGTGGATCTCATTCCTGCTCACAGCAATGCTGGAGCAGAGAAACCCCGGGCAGGGGTTCTGCCCATCTGCAGTTCAGTCAGACACTTCAGAAACTTAATCATAGACAGGTGGTGTGTCTTACAACTGGGTTTAACAATCAGCTACTCATGTCTGTAGAGAAATCACTGTGCTCCTCGCTGTTCTCTTTTTAAATATGACCATTGGCAAGAGACTTAAAACTCTAATTGTTTAACATCTGACTGACCAACTTTATTAGATCCTAAAAGCAGAGCAGAAAATCACCTACATGTAGAAGTTAAAACTCATTGAACATAAGTTTCAACTTTACAGTTTTAAGGAACACAACTCTGTCAGTGAACCTACCTATCCAAGCTTGGTGTGACTGTACATACAAATTATTAACAACTCTTCTGTGTAAAAGAGGTCTAAGTGAGGGTTAAGATGTCCCTTCATAGTTTTGTAATTTTTCAAAAGCCTCAAACCTTTGCAGCATGAAAACTAGATTTCTCAGAAACACCGCTTGGCAAATAGCCTTGCTTTGCTGTTATGTGCAGGGAGAGTGACCTGACTGGGAAGGCAAAGTCCACAGGCCCACGTCTTTTGTTGGACAAAAGTGGAATAATGAGGAAGTGAATATCCCTATCCCGATGCCTTCTCAAAGTAGAGTTAAAATCAAGACTCGCCTTACTTCAACTGTCTAAAAATTAGCAAAAATAATCCACAGAGTCTGCTTTAGTTCTGAGAATGTTATCCTCCAGAGAGAAAATTAGGAATGGGTGTAGGTGTGCCTCATGTTAAGGAATCTCAACTTCTCAGAAAAAGGAAAAAATGGATGAAACCTCCTTCCATTACAGAAAGGAGTTGTTACTGTCCCCTGGCACATTTAAGATAACATAAAATGCCAAGATTTAATTTATCTCAATTTTTCTGAAATGAAATCAGCTTCTTGAATGTCAGTGAAACCAGTGATTAAACCCAAGGGGAAGGAAGAATAATTGAGGAACTCTCTAATGAGAATTATGGCTACCATTTCATTTTCAAGGACAATGTTTTATTTTGTTGTTGTTTAAAATAATGGCATGATTTTTTAATTCATAAATATTTTTAAATGCTGTAGGTCTTACATTTCACAACTGACACCCAGGGTCAAATCTTGATATTCAAGATATGGGGTTAAGTAATGTTCTTCAAAATGAAGATGGCTGGATATAAAAAATAGTATCCTAATTTACAAATTTGCTAATTTTTATTACAATCAACATAATCTATATATCATTTTTTTAGTCAATGCACTGCTGTCTGAACATCCTTGATGTCCGGGTATCAATTACTCCTCCCAGTATAAGATATTCACATTCAGTGTGTTCAGTGAGGGACCATCCTCCCAACAGACATGCCTCACCATTTCTTGTTATTGTTTCTCAGACTTCTGAATTAAAACTCTGTATCAAGCTTACCTGTCATCCTACAAAAACATTTTAATAAAAACATAAAGAAAAGAGTACTCATTGGTTGCTATGCAAATAGAGAAAAATAAATAAAATTCCAGCTAAATATATATTCTTCTTGGGTTCAAAGCTCAAGTCAACTATCTATTACATAATTGCCATAGTGTCCCCATTTATTAGTAAAAACCATGAAGAACAGTCATTTATAATCCAGGGGATCTTAGAAAAGAAAGAAAAGTACTTTTTTTTTACCAACCTGGGCTGAGAAACCACAGAAGAAACCAAACCAGAAATGCACAAGTGTGAATGCAAAATTCTTATAGAAGAAATAGCATAAGAATTTGCACATGCGGAAATAGGACCACCTTCCATGAACAAGGAGAAGCCTTTGGAGGTATCTAAATTGAGCAAATGAATAGTCGCTGGCCAAGACTGCCTGCAATCCCTCCTGGCCGCTGATTCCAATGCCGATGTGAGCACCTGGAACGGCAAAGAGGAACACTTTTTATTCCCAAAAGAAAGAAACGATCTCTTGTGGAGCTTGTCATTCCTCTTTATGGTATTACTTACTTACAGAAAACTTACAGCTATAGCATTAATAATTTTCACATATATTATCTCATGATGAACTCATCATAGCATAGGTATTGTTCCCTAGTTTTACAAAAGAGGACACTGGCTCAGAGAAGCTCAGTGAGTTGTACAAGGTTTGACAATTTCTAAGTGGTGAAGCTGGGCCTAAACCAAGTATTGGGACTGTGAAACCAATGTTCATTTCTCTATACCATGTCTTTTTCCAGCCTAAAGATATACAGATTATTTAATTATAGATGAAGAGGTCTTTTTTTCTTCTTCTTTTTAAAGATTGTATTTATTTATTTTAGACAGAGGGGAAGGGAGAGAGAAAGACAGGGAGGTAAACATCAATGTGTGGTTGCCTCTTGAGTGCCCCCACTGGGGACCTGAGCTGGCCCACAACCCAGGCATGTGCCCTGACTGGGAATTGAACCAGTGACCCTTTGATTTGCAGGCCAGCACTAAATCTACTGAACCACACCAGCCAGGGCACAAACAGGTTTTTTAATGAATACTAATAATGGTGAACTCACTGGATTTAGAGTATTCATTTTAGAACCACTGGGCAAAATAAAGTTGTAATGGAATCTCCATTACATATTGCCAAATGCTGAACCTCAGGACTCCAGGTATGTACCATGCCCCACCAAGTATGTGTTCTCTTACTTTTGATCATGCTGACATCATTGGCTCCATCGCCTATGGCCAAAGTGACAGCATTTCTGTGTTTCTTCACCAGCTCCACTACTTGGGCTTTCTGGAGTGGCGTGACCCGGCAGCACACCACAGTCTTACACATGCAGGCAAGTTCTAGGAGATCATTCTTGACATCACTTTCTAGGGCGTGAGCCTATTAAAAAAAATCCAGAATAAGACGAGAAACAATAAATCAGAGCCATCATTTGGGAAGTCGATTTCTTCTCAACTGATTTCTGAACTGAGTTTAATTCACTTCGACAAGTCATTATTGATTCCGGGTCACACAGGCAACAACAACCAACTATAGTTGTGAGTATTAGGCTCCTCCTAATCACCAAGGAATTTTAGAATAAATATTAAAGACACAGTGCCTTTGCATGTCCTCCTTGACACATTATCATGCTGAACTAGAGAGAGATAAAGTTCAATGCTAGAGAAGTTCCAGAATCTCCCAAAATAAGGAAAAGCAAAAGATAGAACCTATTTTCACCACCTCACCAAGTTTAGAATAAACTAAAAAATGGTGTTTATTCTCATGATGTAATTTTTGTTTCCTTTGCATTGTTGTTTGCTATATTTAGTGTTTCTTGTGGTGGTTAATGCACACAGGTCAATGAAAAGCAGACCATCTGGAGGTCAGCCCTTAAAGAACATAATGATTAAAATTGGAAGAGACCTGTGCAAAAGGGTGGCATGCAGAAAAACGTGCTGAGGAGAAAGAAGTCAAAGGGCAGCCCATTAGTGATTCTTTCTATATTGTGGTCCCTGGGCAATTCAGGTTGGAGGCCACCAGCTCCAAGTCCCAGCTGACAGGTTTATCATTTTCAGTTGCTATTCATTTGTGCAAGGGAGAAGTTCGTGTCATCTGGACAAACTTTCAACTGAACTTGGCCTGTAGCTGAGCTCTGTAACTTTCCATGGTGTAGAGGGCAACACATCATTACGTCTGGAATCCAGCTGGATAACTCTCTGAGCACTAAGAGCTAACAGACAGCTGATCATGGGGGAAAGTACAATGTACTCATATCCAACTTCTTTTGTCCTCTAAGAACATGTCTAAAAGAAGATACATTTATTTTCCACAGTCCAAAAGAGAAAAATGATCATCGAAGTGGAAGAAAAATATGAGATTAGCTCTATTTTTTACATATAAATGATAGTTTCACTGGAGTGCAATCAGAGCTTTTGTTTTCTAAATGAGAAACTCAGAGGAGCGTTTTGATATTTGTTCAAGATTTGGAACCTGAACTACATTAAAAGTACAATACAAGTTTATTCTATTAGGACAAGAACCAGATTTCCTAATCAAAGCAAATTGTTTGGCATTGCTCTAAAATGCTGCTATTTAGAAAAACCACCAGGGGTATCTTAACGGCAATAATTTGGTGTGGTAATTCTATGAAGGTCGGGTTGTATTCCACAAATCACAAACATTAGCAGGAGCAATAAGTGTAATACATTCATCCAGTGGCATTATTTCAATTAAATAACAGTGAACTGTGACACTCTCCCTTAGAAAAGCACTTACACAATACTGCTAAATGAGACAAGACTGATATTCTATGAATTCAGCATTGAGACAAGATTGATATTCTATGCATTCAGCATTTCTTTGGCTCCTCCCTTCACGGTGGAAGTTCGAGCAATAATGTATGAAATATGTAATAGAAGTTTCCTTTCCCCTCACAAACAGGAAATGATGGTGTATGCCTTGTTTCCAGTAGTGCCATTTGTTTGGAAAACACAAAAGGAGAGCTCATTATGACAGCACAAAAGAGACAATTATTGGGGTGAAGAAAAAGAAAGAACAAAAGTCTTAAGTGCACTCACCAAACTATGACCATTTATGATTAAGGCATAATCTCCTGTTATGGTTTCTTCTACAACCGGTTCCAGTTCCAGCTGCTGCTTTTTTTCAAAAACTACATGGCCATTGGAAACACTTCTGTTTTGTCCAAACATATTTTCCTTTGCTTTCCTTAAAGGCAAGGGGAAGGGGAAGCAAATCATAACAAAGTAATCAGAGCATATCTTTTAACTCTAACAAGAGACTGGCCTAGAGATAAATCCACTTCGTCACGATTTTGATAGACTGTGGCACGAGATTTGGTTTCAGTAAGTGAGCTTAATAATTCTTTGTGACAGAGATACAAGAGCAAATCCCCAAATTCCAGGAAGTAGGAGGGTAAACATGATACAAGAAGAATCATCTTGAATGTTCTAAATTATTTAAAAGCTAAATCACCATCTTGATCTGGCCTTGAACTAAGGGCTCCTGATGAATTTGGTATATAAGGTTGTCTGAATTTCAAGGGTTTAAGAATTACTGACCTGGTGTGTGATATTGTTAAATAATGAAAGGGAAAGGCTAAAGAAAATTCATGGTATCTTCTAGGAATTCCAGGGCATTTATGTAGTAAATAAATTAATTAATTTGTAGAATGATGTAATATGATCCATCTTATAACAGCAGGCTTCTGAGGACAATAAATTTGACAATAAAACAAATGCTAGCATTTAAAAATTGGCATAGGCATTATAATATAAGGGAATGTTTTAAGTGAAAATTGTACTCATTTGCTCAAACAACAGAATAAGTTTTCTGAAAAAGAAACTATAGGCACCAAAGTGTAGTGGGTCATTCCAAATGGAAACGACCTCCAATGTCCCAGCTCTGATCACAGTAGAACAATCCTGCCCACATTCACCTCTGCTGTCTTAGAGGAAGAAGGTATGGTGATCCAACATCCCTAAAAATGGCATTTTGCTTCCCTTCAAAATGCAAAGACAATGCTTTGAAACAAAGGAAAGTTCCCTCTCCAAAGACCCTTGGGTGACAAGCAACATAGGGCAAGCTGACATGGCTACAGAACTAGCAGCCAGGGAGCTACCCAGCAGACACTCCCTGAAGATGAGCATCAAAGCCAGCCACCAACACTCCAGGCCATGGCTTGCATGTACAAAACGAGTGCCCAGGAGAAAATGGGGAGTGAGAGACAGGCCAGAAAGTGGATGTTTCGGCTCGGAGCAAAATGAAATGGTTCCCCAAAGATCTGTCCTACGTAGAAGATGTTTAATAAAATGGGTTTAGGCTGTAGCTCCTCTGAAAGAAGAGAGTGTTCTGTGTACAAAAACAACCGTTGTAGTCTTCAACTTTTTATTGGAAAATGTAACACTAATTATTTACATGCTAAGTTTAAAAAAATCTTTATCTGCTGGCTCAACATCTCCTTCTGCTGTTCAGGGCCCAAATCACAGCCTGTGCTTAGGAACCCAAGCCACCCGAGGTGACATAGCCCTGGCTCCAAGGATGATATCATGCACTTAGTGGAATCAGAGAAAAGGTCGGTAAAGTCAGATTGCTACGTGTGAAATTCAAGGAGCTAGGGTGGGGTGGGGAAGGGGAGCAGGCATGAAAATTATTGTTTGAAGTGGGAGGACCAGACTTTTGCCTCAGATAACCATGTCAGGGAATCCTCCTCACAGTCAGGAAAATTTACAATCCCATGTAATGAAGAAAGCCAGAGAGACAAATTCCTCGGAAATGAACATTTCTCTGTCAGTGTTGCAGAGATCCTAAATGGGGTCCTAAGAAAGCACCAAAAGGCAAACATCTCCTGAGGTTTCCTTTTTCATGAAGTTCTCACTCGCTGTATAAATGACTCAATCTCTGTTTTCCCCCTGGAGAATGAAAACATTCCAAAGAAGGGTGAAGTTCATAAAAGTATTGGCTGAAATTTTATTTACTTAGGATTTCCCCCCCCTAAACTGTCTTCCTAACATCTCACATGAGCCCATTCCAGGCAGACAAGGGACAGTGTTTTCTAACTCTGCTTCAACTCCCACTGCACTCCCTCCGCACAGGCCTACCCTCCTCACCAGACTGGGCTCCTGCATTTTCAGACCTTTGCCCATACTCTACAGCTGTCATTTCTTTTTCTTCCTGGAACTTAGCTCTTCAAGTACCAGCTGGTTTTCACAAAAACAATTTATTAGAAGGGCAAAAACTATCATAACTCCGTTCAATGAATATGAACCATACATTTTTGTAGGCACAACACACAATGCTTAACCACAGAATACAAATAACACATGCTAAAACAAAAGAGTGCCTGTTTTTTCCAGGCGTTGTAATGAAGGGCAGTCTATTACAATGCTGGCATGCAGGGATGCATTAATGGTTGGAGCAACCGCGGCATTCACAGCCCCATGCCACCACAAAAACAGCAAAGCCCAGTTAGGCCCATGTTGGCCTGCATGCAGCCTCTAAAGAAAAAGAGATGGCAGAGAAAAGAGTCCTTTCGTCAGTCCTCTTAAGGCACTCTACATGCAAACACAAAATGGACTTCTTAGGAAATGGATTAAAATCATGATATCATGCTTAAAAGAAGACAATGTTGACTTTGATGTAAGAGCATTGGGCTTGAAACCTGAAGACCTGGGTTCAGGTCTAAGGTCTGCCTCTGATAGCTAGCCCCTTGGTTAGTCAGTGACAGTCCCAGGCTAGAATCCAAGTCTTCAAATTCCCAGTCTTGATCAATTATGACACACAGGTTTACCCACAGAATCTGTCATAGGCTGTCCCTAGGTTGAGACAAAGACACAGTGACAGAGAAGCAGTTAAGGAACAGTACTACCCTGTCAACAGTAAAGGGAGAAAGTACATGAAATTTTTATTTCAAGCCCTAGTTCCATCCCTTACTACCTGTGTGACCTGAAGTCATTAAACCTCTGAACCAGGTTAGAAACTGGTTTCTTTATTAGAAACTTGGGGAATGGCACCCACCAGTCAGACTGGTTGACACCAGGTATGAAAACTTGGGCAGCTCTACGAGTGTGTACTAGAAGATCTCTGAGATTACTTAGAGCTCTAAAGTTTTAGCATTTATGATAGAAACTTAACTTCCTAAAATGTTTTGCCTGGGTAACTAGCCATTGGGAATTAGGGACAAGATGCATTTTGTTTGGCCTGCATAGTATTAAAAAAAAATCTGTATGAGTTTATAGACAAGATGGTGTTCGCCTTACCAAAGTCCCCACTGCTCCCTGATGTCTTATCTATTGCCAAGATTACACAACTAATGTTATCTTCCTGCTCTTGGAGCCATTTGCATTTGTGACCCTTGCTCATTCAAACAACTTTTTACCAGGTAGGTGTTCAAAAACATACAATGTATATTTTGTTGATTAAATAGAAAATATGGAGTTCCGGCCAAGATAGAGGCATAGGTAGAAACCCTTCACTTCCTCTCACAACCAAAAGGAGGATAACAACCAATCTAAAATCAATAAATAATCAGAAGCACCAGAAAATCAAACTGCATGGAACTCCGACAACCAAGGAATTAAAGAAAAAATCAACCAAAACAACTAGACGAGTAAGGCAGACCCCAAGGGTGGGCAACTCAGAAAAACCACAGCAAGGAGGCTGAGGGGTGGGGCTGACTGAGAGCTTGGTGGAGCTGCATGGGATGGGCTGACTTAAGGGGAAAACTGAGACTCAGAGCTGACTGTGGGCTATGGCTGGGGTTGCCACTGTGAGAGATACTTCCAGTCTGACACAAAAGTCTGTTGGAAAGCATGCTAGAGATGAGCAGGTGAGCTGCATTGCTCCCTCTCTGGCCCCTCCCCCACAGGCAGTGCAGCAAAGAGGTTTGCTCTGCTGGGGTGAATACCTAAGACCCCACCCCTTACAACTTATCAGCTGCACCAAGACAAAGAAACAGGGCCCAAATGAAAGAACACAGCAAAACCTCAGAACTAAGCAATGAGGACCTTGCCAACCTAACTGACGGAGAAGTTAAAGCCCTGGTAATCAAACTGCTCCCAGAACTGATTGAGCTTAGTCGAAAAATGAAAGAACAAATGAAAGATACCCAAAATGAAATAAAGCAAAATATCCAGGGAACCAACAGTGACAAGAAGGAAACCAGGATTCAAAGCAACAATTTGGAACAAAAGGAAGAAATAAACATCCAACTGGATCAGAATGAAGAAAAAAAATCCAAAAAAAAAAAAAATGAAGAGAAGCTGAGGACTCTCTGGAACAACCTGAAACGTTCCAATATCCGAATTATAGGGGTGCCACAAAGAGAAAAGCAACAGCAAGAAATTGAAAACTTATTTGAACAAATAATGAAGGAAAACTTCCCAAATCTGGCAAAAGAAATAGACTTCCAGGAAGTCCAGGAAGCCCAAAGAGTCCCAAAGAAGTTGGACCCAAAGAGGAACATACCAAGGCACATCATTAAGTTACCCAAGATTAAAGACAATGAGAAAATCCTAGAAGCAGCAAGAGAAAAGAAGATAGTCACCTACAAAGGAGTTCCCATAAGGGTAACAGATGATTTCTCAAAAGAAACCTTACAGGCAAGAAGGGGCTGGAAAGAAGTATTTGAAGTCATGAAAGGCAAGGACCTACATCCAAGATTACTCTATCCAGCAAAGCTTTCATTTAGAATGGAAGGGCAGATAAAGTGCTTCCCAGATAAGATCAAGGTAAAGGAATTCAACATCACTAAGCCTTTACTATATGAAACGTTAAAGGGACTTATCTAAGAAAAAAGAAGATCAAAAATATGAAAATAAAATGACAACAAACTCATAACTATCAACAAATGAACCGAAAAGAAAAGAAAAACAATGAAAACAAAAACTAAGCAAACAACCAGAACAAGAACAGAATCAGAGAAATGGACATCACATGGAGGGATTTCAGTGGGGAAGGGAGGAATAGGGAGGAAAGGGTACAGGGAAGAAGAAGCATAATTAGTAGGCATAAAATAGATGGGGAGAGATAAAAATGGCATAGGAAACAGAGGACTCAAAGAACTTGTATGTACAACCCAAGGACATGAACTAAGGGAGGGT
>PVKM010015869.1:0-27332 GCA_004027735.1 Carollia perspicillata | reverse complement strand
TGGGGGATTTCTGAACCAGGTGCCAGAATCCGCAGCTCACCCGCAGTTTTTCCTTTTTGGCTGGTGACTGGTCCTGATCTGGTCCCCCGGGAGGGTTTGGACTTGACAGCGCGCTTCTGCCCGCGCATCCCAAGCGCTGCAGATGTTGGATAAGAATTCGCTTTCCTAAGACTTCCCTCCGCGCTGACTCCAGGGCTTCGAGCTTTTGCGGGCTCCGGATTCTTTGCGTTAACGTGTGTGCTCCCTCAATTTAGCTTCTGGGTTAACTTCCTTACCTGCTGCACCCAAGGTCTTAGAGAGGCGAAAACGCCCACTCAAGCCCTTTTCCTTTCCGTAACCCCTTCCTGGGGCAGTCTCCAGAGAGGTTCGTGTCCGCTAGCGGAAAGGCTAAGGCTTCAGGGCGCTTTTGGACACAGGCACATACTTGAACTTGACTTTTTTGTTTGTCTTTATTCCGAAGGTCTGTGACACAGTTCATGGTACATGGAGATGCTCACCCACCACTGGCATTTTGCCTTCGCTTTTCCACCAAATACTAGCTAATGAATGGTAGAAGTTTAAATGGGAATGTGTATGGGAAGCAGAAGAGAGAGGAGAGCTGGGGTTTATAGTAAACCTGGATTCTGTAAACCTTGGATCTGGAAATCTAGGAATACCTGTGCAAGTTTGATAATTTTTTTAGAAAAGCTGCACAGGTGAAAAAAGAAAACAAGTGAACAAATATTTGGGCAGCTGGCATTGGAAGCGTTAACTGCTAAAAGTCAAATCAGTATCATAGATCTCAGTTGTTGTTGTTTTAAATCTTGAGTTCATATTGACTAATATATTTCAGCTGGTTTGGGGGACGTGGATTACCAAAAACAGAAGTAAGAAAGATAAGAATGATACCTGGATCCCAGTGCCAAGCAAACAGGCACAGTTGCCTTGGGATATGTAATGACTGTGTTTATATGAAGGGAATTAGGAATTGACCAAAAATTATGGTTTCATTTTAGGGGAAAAAAAAAAAAACGAGGAATGAACTTTAGTGTTTCTAGACAACCTGTGGTTGCAACCAGAGTGTAGTTTTTATAATGTACCCTACAAGTAATTTTCTTTACTAGTAGTGAAACTAATATGAGTTCCTTCATAAAGTCTGACATTTCCTGAGATTGTGCATTTTAAACATATCATTGCCACCTAACCATATGGCTTCTGATCTTGGCTTAACTTCCCTTGCAGTTGGTGTGGAATAGTTAAAAACTACATTGATAAAATGGAAGCACATTGCTTTAACTTGAGACAATGATAATGTTTTGTCCTGGAACAATTAGCTCTCAACCTTAGGAAAAATTTTGAAGTTTGACCAGAGCAGGTGAACATAATGAAGCTTCTCAGCCCTGAGTGCTAGTAAAATAATGGCACTGACAGAACACTGCTACTGGGCTCTTTGAATCCCAGTCTCCAGAAATTGACCTCATCTAGAGCTGAGTCTTCAGTGTTTTCAGATGTGTTTAGGAGGGATAGAACCCCTGCTTCAATGGTTGGGATGAATACCTGAAGACAATTTTAAATATAACAAAAAGTCTCCCAATCTTCTTCTGAGACAGGAAACTAAATAACTAGAATGATTGCAATGTAGTGCCTATTTAGTGCCAATTTAGTTCCATGCGGGAGAGGACATCTGATAGATGAGCAGGAACATGGAAAAGGAATCTTACTTTTTCCTTAAACTGAAATAGTGTCATGTTGTATCACCATGTCAGTATAACAAGTACTATATTAGATAGCACAAGTAAAAATAGTTGTAGACCAATGCTTTTTCACTCATATATATGATATATATATATATATGATATATATATATATATAGCACAACTTTCAAAACTGTTAGAAAAGAGCTAAAATTGTCACAGCTAGTTACCAAAAGTGAAAGGGTGAGTACCATTTAGACAAAAGAAAAAAATGGAAAGGAATTTTGTTGAAAGTTAGAAAAGAAAGTGCTGCTGAATTATGACAAACTTCCTCATAAAATGTTACTAAAAAGACACAGGAATATAAAATTAAGAAAGGTTAATGAGGTGTAGTTTTGGCAAAGGCTTCTGTCAACTGTCCTTGAACAATAAAACAGGCATGAATTACACAGGTGTGCGTATTCTAGTGCAAGAGTTAGAGTTTCATGCCAGAAAATGTGAAATCACTCTCAGGTTCTCCAAATACATACATATTGGGTAATGGGTAGGTAATGGGTACCTTCTTAAGCTCTCTGAACTAAATAGAAATGATTGTACTACTCTCTACTAGTGTTTCTCTTTCCTATGTAAATGTATGAGTGTAAATTCAAACATTTTTTTTAAATTGAAAAATACTTTAACTTGTATGTTTCTCTTCAATTTATATACATTAACTTGTCCTTTAAGTCCATATATATATATATCTATATATATATAAAATCTTAGTTTATATTGATTTTCATAAAGGGTTAAGCTAATGTTCATGTCAGTTCTTATTAGATTTCATCCCATCTGAAAAAGGAAAATTTTAGTAACTCTTAACAGGAAATTGTGGAGGATAAATCATACTCATTATGATCAACCAATGCATCCTATAACAATGTCATATCATATCAGAACATGGCTTGGTAAGGATTAAGACTTAATAAAGGAATATTTTAAATTGTTAAATTATCTGAAAAATGAGAGGGCTGTTGATAGACCTAAAAGTAGTCTCTTAAATTCTTGAGTCTGACAATATATGGAAACATATTTACAAGTAATTAAAGTTTATGCTGTTCTAACCATTTAAATGTTTATGTCTATAAAATCATCCAAAAGTGGATCATGTGTATGTCAAAATTTTAACCTTTCTCCCTCAAAAAAAGAATGGACCTTGTCTTTTCATATCCAGAAATATCATGAAGTTTGTTTTGAGGAGCTCTTGTAATCTTGGAGATTTCTTCTCTCTCTCTCTCTCTCAAGTTGAAACTGGTAAGAAGGAAATGAAACAACAGGGAAATAAATAAAAATTCAATGTGTTAAAACAAGAGAAAAAGAAAGTGAATTGTGGAAACAGAATAAGGGAAGGAAAGAAACATGGGGAGAAAACCAAATGGTTTTAGGAAGAGGCTGAATCCAAATGACTATTTCTTAAAGTAACTTTAGATAAATTATACTTTCTTAAAATAAATACTTTCTTCTGATTTCATTATAAATGTCTTATAAAATGTTTGCAGCATAAAATAATTTGAAGGAAGTTCTATCAATGAAAACCTGGATATAATTATTAAGATGGAAGTGATTTTTTTAATGTATGTAAAAACACCTCAGAAAGGGTGAGGGATGGATGATATAGTTAATATATTCGTAAGAATGAGATGCTACTTTTTAAGTGTTACTTGTAATTTACAATGGAGAAATGCAGAGATTTTTAGTTTACAAGTGTCTTGAATGCAGGACATCAGTTTTTTGCTGTTTGCCTTGTCAGTATTTTTTTAGAGCTTAAGATGTACAATAAAGATAAGCTCCATTTGACCTCACACCAGTCAAAATGGCTATCATTGATAAATCAACTGACAGCAAGTGTTGGAGAGGATGTGGTATAAAGGGAATACTAGTGCACTATTAGTAGGAACACAGTATGGAGTTCCCCAGCCACTGTGGAAAGCAGTATGGAGTTCCTCGAAAAGTTAAGAATGGAACTTCCTTATGACCCAGTGATCCCACTTCTGGAAATATAACTTAAGAGTCCCAAAACACTAATTTAAAGGAATACCTGCACCCCTATGTTCATTGCAGCATTATTTACAACAGCCAAGATTTGGAAGCAGCCCAAGTTCCCATCAGAAGATGAGTGGTTTAAGAAAGTGGTACATATACACAATGGAATATTTATTGGTCATAAAAAGGAAGGAAATCTTACCTTTTGCAACAGCAAGAATGGATCTGGAGAGTATTAGGCTAAGTGAATTAAGCCAGTCAGAGAAAGTCAAATACCATATGATCTCACTCATATGTGGAATCTAATGAACAAAACAAACTAACAAGATAGAAACAGAATAATAGATACAAACAGGTTGACATTTCTCAGAGCAGAGGGACATAGGGGGATTAAAAGAAAAAGGTGAAAGAATGAAGAAGCTCCACCCCACACACAAAAAAGCAAAACTCATAAACACAAACAACAGTATGGTGATTACCAGAGGGAAAGGGGATGGGGAGAGAGAGGAGAGGGTAAATGGCACATAAATGACTTTGGGTGAAGAACTGACAATATGATATGCAAATACTATAGTATAGAGTTGTACACTTGAAACCTATATCATTTTATTAACCAAGGTCACCCCAATAAACTCAATAGAAAATAAATAAAAATGAAGTCAGTTGGATTAAACATGACTTGGTCTTCTACAAGGATTATGATGGTGAGGGATAGCTATATCTTCTCTCCATTCTATATATTATTATAATCCAATTTTTTCATGCTCTGCTAGTAATTTTTACATCTTTTACAAAAACTATGCCTCCATTTTGTTAATTCCTTTGTAGTTGTAGGAATTCTGTGCAGTAAAATGTACCAACCAGATGTATTGATTGATTTCTGTATCTTCTGTAATGGTTTTCAAAATAATTATCATACAAAGGGCACACTTGTCTTTATTCTAGACAGATGCATTTAAAAAAGTTAAATTAATACTAAATTAATTAATACTGAAAGTTAGTACTGAATTAATACTGAAAGTTAAACCTTTGTTGTATGACCATGATATCATTAAGTTAATTTAGTAGTAAGTAGAACCATACTAGCGTGTGTGTGGATATGCGTATAAAATCTTCTTTAAAATGGCTGTCTTGGGAAAATGGAGACAACTGTATTCAAACATCAATAAAAAGTAAAAATAAAATAAAATGGCTGACTTGTCACAAACATCTATAGAAACAACACTTTAACCTGAAAATTAGAGATAGATTTTTTTAAATGAAACTTTTATTTTTCAAAGTTTAAGACAATATATGCCTTTTTGAAAAACAAAAATATCAAATGAAGAAAATTTTAAGATTAAATTTCAACTCCCAACGTGCACTACCCTACTTAATAAATTTACATATGATACATACTTTATTTTAACAGAATCAGATAGTGGAAGGAACAGATGTCAAAATTAATTTGCCTTTGAAATACCTGTATTTATGATGCATTGATGCTTATATTTGAAACAATATTTTTAGTAGTTGGAATGCTGAAGCAAAAAGTTGAATACTCTTATAATCAGTTAATTAGAGACTATATTGAACTAAACTTCTATCAGGAAATAATCATGTTTACTCTAGGCAGTTCAAAAATACCTTTCTTACACTCCTGAAGAAATCCAGCTCCCCATATTTGATCTAAGAATAAGGCAAAACACTCCCCTGATGTACTGAGAGTGAAAATAATAAGGTTCTGGGCTTTTTATTTGATTGTGTTTTGGGTGGGGAAGGAAGGACAAAATTAATCTAACCAACCGAACATAAAATAGTAGTGATACTTTTTATCCTCTGTGGAGTTGCTTTACATTTTCATATGCATTGTTAGTCTCCAAATTTAACCTACACAACAACCCATTACATAGTGGCATAGAAATGAAATTGCAGTACAGGAATCACAAATTTAAAAGTCTTCATCATGCCTTTGGGAACATTCCCCAATTCTATTTGGAAAGAGATATTTAGAGCTTGTTAATTTCTTAAATAAAAGGTTCAATTATTTAAATATTAAATACTGAAGCATGGACATATCTCTAAAAATTTATTGGACCTTTTAAAAAGATACTTTTTTGATTACCTGTGTGCCAGTAGATATATTTAGTTCACTTACTTTTGAAAAGTATTGCACTTGTCATAATATTTAATGACCATTCTCATCGTTCTGTGCTTTTTCACTTGAATAAAATGTTAATCTCTCCAAGTACTTCTGAACTCTCTACATTATAGAAAGGGGAACAAACGTTTCAGAAAATTTTTCAATATACCAGAACAAGTAAGCTTAGACCTTCAAAATGTATTTTTTTTTCATTAGAAATTTTTCTGCTATAAGCTGCCATCACAATTTTACATCTATATTTTCTCTTTATAAATGATTTGGTGACCTTCCTTTTCCCCCTGGCATAACTACAAGACCAAGTTAGAAAATGTTTTGTTTATTACTCTCTTCTGAATTCAATGATACCAAAATATAGTTTCTCTTTCTCCATCCTATTGATTTAAACAATCTCTATACAAACCTGATTATTCTGACTGAGCTTCCAGACTAAACTAATTGATGAAACTGAGTAGTAAATAAATTGGAATCAAACTATTAGGTAGTAGCCATTAAGATCTGGTAAAATAGTTAAACTGATCTTGCATTTAAAAAACATAAGTTGAATTTATGGAAAAACAACAATAACAATGTATTTCCTTGAGACACTTAGGTATAGTACTTTTATCTATACTTTGTAGAGTATATCATATGTGCCTTTGCCACTCTGTCTATAATAACAGGCAAATCAAATACATTTGATAGTAATTACATATTAATATGGAACAGATTTGGAGTTTGAATACTATTAAAACATGAATACATAAATGCTCTGAATTGATTCTTGCTCAAAGTTTATTTGATTATTGAAGTCAATTACAATATATTATTTCTCATTTTATAAAATATTTTTAACTGTTAAAATGCATTCCAAAATGTTATTTCAAAGTCAAGACATTCTCTCGTTACAGAATAGACAGTAGAAATCATTTCAGTAATAAAGGAACAGGATTTAGTGTGCTTTTGAACATGACCATAACAATTTTCTCATGTAGATTACATTACATTTAGTCTACTATTAGATATCCAACTCTAGTTAAAAAAATGCAATAGTATGTTTAAATAAATGGGCCCACTCATTTGTTGCTGATCTCCCAGTAGGTCAGATTCTTGTATCATCAGTGCAGAAGGCTAATGCTTAAGTTGCTAATGATTGTGTCACTTATATTGTTCAATATCTTGGCTACTCATATTTGTTGAATGTTTACATGTTATCTACAGTCGGGGTTTCTCAAATATTCCAAAATAGTTGTAACTATATAACACTTGTCAAAAATGTCTTTACTATAGAAACAATGAAATGTAATTTTAATTAATATCTTCTTACTGTAAACTCATCTTTTTAATCTCATTTTTCTTAGGTATAAGCATGGATAAAGTCATATATATATATATATATATGAAAGTTTTCATTTACACATGAATATCATAACTATGTCTTTTATAGAAAACAAGTTAAGAAAGTACTTTTTCATAAGAGATTCCTTCTAACTTTGTTAAGTAAGGGAAAAAAGAAAGCAAAAAGCTTCTTGAAGAAGATAGGGAGTGTGGTCTCACAAAGCTACCGGCATTACACTTTATCTCACAATGCATTCTTATTAACAGTCAGACATCTCTTCTGGAGTCACGTACATCTCATTGTCCTGGCTGGCTTAGCCTTCAGACCAAAGACAGGTATTGTTGAAATGCGACCTCATTTTAGTCAAAAGAATAGCGTTTCTTCTTTAGGGAAGATCAAGGTACCACAGATCATCTCTTGTCTTATTCTTACAATCAATAGGATATTTCCTCCTAAATTCTCTGCCTTGCATTGACATCTTCAAGACTTCCAAGATAGCTTATATTAACTTTAGAAATATGAATACATAATTCCTTAAGATTTTTCTACTGCTGAGTTTTTCTTTAACAACAATTTATCATTTTAGCTTTCTTCTTATAATGAGGAAAAACTAAAAGTGGGAAGGGGAGAAGAAAAGTAAAACTTGATGTGCTTGCTTGCTTTGAGTGTTCCTAGGGTATTTTAGGATACTTGTGAGAAAACAAAACTGTGGGCGAAAGGCTAATAACAGAAATGAGTTTAAAATGATCAGTTTTCTTTAGACATGAAGGTATATAAGAAGAGGAAAGACAGAGATACTAAGAGAGAGAACATTCACAGTAAGAATTTATTGAAGCTTCAATCCACATAGACCAAATAACTGGAACGATTAGGAAACTTCAAACTTTTGCTAAAATATAGATTCTAAAGGTTTAAAATAGGTTTGGTTTTTAGATTATCTAAGACCTTGTGAACATTTTCTAAAACTTTTAACGGTATATTTTATTGATCTGAAAATATAAAATAGCATGCGTATTTCCTTAAAATATTCTGCTTTATTCAACATTATTAATTTTAAGGCATTTTTAAAAAAATAATTGAGCTCTGAAAGTATAGTGATAACAATGCTAGCTCTGGGTGAGATTTTTGCCTCATCAGGTGAAAGGATTACCCATTGTGTCTCATCAGCATCTGTATTCCTGAGATTTTTATTTAAAATAAGTAAGATTTATAAACACATCACTAACTCAGAATCCCAGCCCTTTTTCTGAGTCTTGGCATTATTCTAACACAAATGCTGGCTAGAGTTCACCACTACCCTGCTAATGACCCATAATACTAGGGGCATACCATTCTTATCTGAGAGAAAATATGGTGACGTTATCCAACTTTGACCAACAATACATATTACTTTACCATTAACTTAGTATAAATTACCAATATTGCATAGCAACAGAAATCTTTTATGTTTTCAGTATACTTTAACTTTTTTCACATTTTTTTCTACTGAAATTATATGATCTCTACAGCAATCTATGTGGTTGGCAGTCATTCATTTATTCATTCACCTATTCAATGAAACTGAGTAAATATTGATTGGGTGCTTGTTCTAGGTTTGGAAATGTGGCGAATAAGTGAGTTAGATAAGGTAACTGGTCTGACAGGGCTTACGTTTTAGTGTGGCAGGAGACAGACAATATACCAAAAATATATAAACTAGTAAGTAGCATTTTGTGCTACAAAGAAAGAGAAATGGTGTGATGTAATTGAGAGAAGTGATTTGAGTATTGATGATTGTAATAAAAGAAAGACTTTTTGAGAAGGATGCCATTTGCTGAGACAAAATGGATGAGAGGGGACAAGCTATGAGTACTTCTGAAGGAGGATCTTTCCATGAACACCTGTGAGGAAGGCATTAGTTCATCTTTTCAGAGAAAGAAGGAAGGTCTATGTATGTGAAAACTGTGTGTGGGAGAGAGGAGTCGGGAAAGGCATAGATATGATGAAGCCCGAATAGTTCAGCCAGAACTATGCAAAATCAATGTGAAGCATTTGAATTTTGTTCTGATTACAATGGGCAGCAATTGGTAGTTTAATCAGAGGTAACCTGACACAACTTAATTATTTAGGAGCTCATGCTTATTGCTGGATAAATTAGAGGTAGAAGGTGCACAGTGATGCAGGTAAGGGGTTATATTATTCTGGAGAGAGAGATTGGTGGCTTAAGTGAAGGGTAGCAGTGCAGATGAGGACAAGGGAGAGGAGCAACTCACATTTTTAACTTAGAGGATTTTCTATAACAATCAATGCAGCACCATTTGATATATTAGGAGGGTAAGAAATGGAATGAAGTCTCAAATTATTATCTTTAGAGGTTAGGGTTAACACTCCAGGTTATTGAAAAATTAATGCATTCTATTTGGCAGTACGTCTGATTGATTCATGTCAAACATATTCCACAATAAAAGGCCCATGATGGTCATGTGTGGACCCCACAATATTGCTTGCCTTTGTATTACAATTTCCCTTATTTCAGGATGATCAATATAGTCTTCCCTATTACCTCATATTACACAGATCATTTGGCAGAATGAAATTAGTAAAGTCTGACTGACAGACAGTATTCTTTGGGGACTTCATTAAAACACTTAGGGATGTTTTAAGCATTGGTAAATACAGCAGCAGTTATCTTTCTGTGATGTCTACCCATCTAAACCATTATCACAGCAGAAGGAAAAGGCACTGGCTGATGTGAAGACTCATATTTGCATGTGTGTGTTTTGAGGAAGTCATCAGTGTTTTCAAGGAAGAACATTTTTATTGTCCCAAAATCCTCAGAAGAATTCATGCTGATAGTTGAGTTCCACTTACAAACAGTCAACTAAAGGGAAGAAATTGTAAGAGAGCTGCTATTGGCTGTACTCTTTACACTCTCTGGAAATCCAAAGAAAATTATAGAAAAGAAAGGTGTGGTGATGAATAATGGAGAACCCAGGTAAGAGTTTTTGTCTTAGTAGATATTCCTATAGGTCCATCAGGGCCCTGAACTTATTCTTCTGTGTTTATCCATGTATTCATTGACTAGATGTTACAGTAACTTCTATTTTTCAGTCAATATGACTTATAAACTGAAGGAAGAAACAAACAACAAAAAACAGATCAAACAATAAAACACTAGTCTAACAATTTACGACTTTGGGTTTTCAGGGTAAGTTAGTTTATGACTACAAAGACAAACCCATTTGGTTCTTTTGAGTTTTTGTTGGTCCTAAAAAGGAAAGAAAGAGTGAGAGGAAGAGAGAGGCTCTATAAAACTAGTGTAAGAGAAAAGTATCAGAGCCCATAGGGTTTGTGAGGAAGAAGAAAGCAATGCAGTGTTTGAAGGAAAGACAGTTAATATTAAGCTGATTGAGTTACACTAAGTCCTAAGTTATTAGAAGATTGTTTGGGATTCAATTACATTGATTGTTTTCATTACTCTTTTTCTTTTTTGGCTCTCTTTTCTATTATCTACCTTGAGGAAAAGTCAAAGCTTAGTATTAAAATTAGATATTCAAACCTGTATTCCAAAGTACAAGTTTAACCCCCAAATATTCTCCCTTTTATTCTTTTACAGTTATACAGGCTTCCTAGAGCCAAACATCAACCCTTTATGAAACTATTTACTTTATACCATGAGGAGTAGTTTTATAGAGGAAATAATCAACCCATCCAGAGAAATTACCTTGAAAATGCTAAATGTCCAATACAAGTAGTGTTTTAAAAGACAGCCTAATCTACTATCTAGTTTTATCTGTTTTCATAGTTTTTAAACATGATATGTCTTTAGATTTAAGAGTAAAAGCCATACCAAGCTGACATTTGGTAAAAATATTGAGATTTAAAGCTCAGGCATTTCAAATTTTAGAAATACTTAAATAAGCCATTGATGTTAAAAATCTCAACCAATTTATTTGTTGTACAAAGAGCTCACATGCAGTTCAGCAGACATTTGCTAGATGCATATGCAGAAATTGAATTTACGTGAGACTTTGAGTTTAGTCCATTTTTTATTCGTGTTGTCTAAAGTGCCTTTAATAATTTGGCAGCTAACGTTTAGTACTAAAATCAACAGTGTTCCTAGAAGTAAGTTAAATATGAAATAAACACCAACATTGTATTAAATTTCAGAATGACTGGACTAAATAAAATTTGAGACTGGAAGGTTTTGCATTGATATTTAATTTGGGACCCACTATAAATTTGTTTGCTGTGTACTTTAGCAGACGGGGTGCCAAAAAAATTGGAAATAAATTAGTCTGAGTAATTAAAAACAGCAGGAAGGGGAAGAAGGGTCACTTGTATATTGTGAGTATGAGGTAGGATTTTTATGCTCCCTGATGAGAACACTGCTCACATCCCGTGGAGGTTTACTTACTGAGTGGCTTTTTTGTTACATAGGGGAAGTACTATGGGAAAAGGTTCAACATGAGCATAAGGGGGTTATTTAAATTTTACGTAAAGTGAAAAATAAATACTGACTACATGCTTATAATAAAAGTTGTTTGGGCAGCAAATGCTGTGACCCCTTGGAACAGACTTAAACCTGCTATGAAGAGCCAAAGAAAACAAGGCTTATTGAGATAACAGTTAAGCTGGTAAAACACCTGAAAAATCTAGCAATAGCAAGAAAATCACTTAAGTCAAAAATAAACTTTCAGAGATTGAAGCTACTTGAGTTCAGCAAGATTTAGAGATGAATGCCAAAGAGGATTAGTAAAAGTCTCTTCCATTTGAAATACAACAGTAATGGCTCTATCAGCATGTCTCAAAGCCATGCTTGAGAGTCACAATGTAAGTAAGAATAGAGCTCAATGTATAGTAAGAATAATGTTTTCTTACAAAGGAGGCCATCATATAAAGGAACCTGGAACAGAAATCCTGCCCTTTCTCCTCCAGTCTTCAGGCAAGAGAAAATGATAGGTAGTGTTTCTTTTGTAGTTAAACAGAGGGAAATACATTGGTCATGGCTTCTGAAATCACTAGACTCAGAGAAAAGGCTGCTTAGGTTTCTTTGCTCATCATTTCAGTAATGGCCCTCAGACAGATTTGACTGACCTTTATGAAATTTTACAAACACAAAAATCTTTCAGCACCTGGGCTGGTGGAAAGGTGCACTGGGTGACATGCACACTAGAAAACACCCTCTAGAAAACACCCTCATTGTCAAAAGGGACGGCTGACACTCAATGGGAGCAGTGCGTGGCCAGTATGAATGTGGGCTGAGGGTAGGTGGACTTTCAGATAATTCAAGGGAGGCCTGGAATCTGGATTTTTATGCATAATATTCTAACTTTTAAATCTTGCCCCTCAAGATAAAAAAAAAAAAACCACAAACAAAGAAATAATGTTGTGGGGTGTCAGAAACACAAGTTGATGGATTTAGCACCAGGCTGTCAGCCTGTGACCCACTACAGAGACTCAGAGTTGCAGGAATTACCTGAAGATTGCACTAGGTCGCAGTGAAAAAATATTTTACTTGGTGCATCACAGACAAAAGGTGGCCTTGGAGAGGCACATAGTGCCTTGGAATGTGGAGTGCATTATCGTTGCAGATCCTGGCTTTGGAAAGAAGGGTCCCAAAGATGGATTTGCATAGTGTACTGCAGCTCTGCCTCCACAACTGCCTCTTCCCTGTAAGACTAAAGGCAGAATCAGGGAAGAGAAAGCAGGGACAGAGACAATTCTTAATGACCCAGAAGAGAGTTAGTGATATTAGACCTAATTGTGAGCTGGGATAGAAAACTGCCACTGAAAGCATCTAGGAAAGCACCTCTGTTAATAATGGTGAGGAAAATGCTATGCAGTTGATTTTCATTAGCCTTGGCACTGCAGGGACCACATCGAATATATTCTGGGAAATGAGGAACACATGATGAAAACAATATCGCTGGGCCATACACAGATCATTATGGAAATGTGGAAAGAATGAAAGACCAAAAGGGAGAAGAAAATATAGTGAAGTAAAGATGGCAGAGATAAGATCCTGATGAGTAGACAAATTCACACATTAAGACATAAATTGGATCACATTTAGGTTTGCATTTTATCTTCCCCTTTCTTGGCCAAGCTGTGACTTAACAAAGAGCCAAACTTGTACTTGATTACCACACATTGTCTTTCGATTCCATACCTGTGTTCACATATTAGTATATCCAAGCTGATTATTCAAACCAGTCATTTTTTTCTAAAGCTTGTTTTTCAACTTAAAAATTTTTTTATTTTAAAGGAAAGGAGAGAGAAAAAGAGGGAGAGAAACATCAATGTGCAGTTGCCTGTCATGCACCCCCATCTAGAGACCTGGCCCACAACCCAGGTGTGTGCCCTGTTTTGGAGTTGAATCAGCGACCATTTGATTTGCAGACCAGTGCTCACTCCACTGAGCCCACCAGTCAGGGCTCAGTATTTTATTTGAAATAATTTTAGACTTAGAGAAAAATGTATACAACTAGCACAGAAAGTTCCCATATATATTTCACTCAGCTTTTCCTGATGGTAGCATATTGTATAACTATAATACAATTATCAAAACAAAAAAGTATACATTGTGCAATAAATACTATTAAGTAAACTACAGACTTTGTCTGACTTTGTCTGCTAATGACCCACTCTATTCCAGCATCCACTCCAGGATTCAGTGTTGCATGAAGTTGTCATATCTCCTTAGACCTTCAATCTGTGACCATCTCTGGCTTTCCTTTCATGACCTGGGTTCCTTTGGAAAATTTTGGTAGGAAATTTGTAGAATGTCCAACAGCTTGGGTTTGTGCAATATTTTCTCAAGACTGCATTTTTGACAAGGATATCACACAAAAAGTGGGCCCTCTGCAGTGCACCATATCAGGAAATACATGTCACCATGTCTTCTACTTAGTGATATTAACCTTGATCTCGGGTGAAGTGGCACCTTGCTCATTGTTTCTACATTAATTCATTGGAATTGTCCTGTAAGAAAGAGCAGCCATTTATTTATTTATTTAAATCAGTTTGACTCACAAATATTTATCATTTGTCATAATCCAGGGCTATCATTATTTATTTTTTTCTCACATTTTTCCACCTTTGTCTACTGCAAGCTCTTTCAGTTTGGCCACTCTGACCTTTTGACATACCACTGTTCTTTTCTGAGCTCTTGCTTACTTCTATCACAGCCAGCTAATTCAAGTTCATGTTATATTTTCTCTATTTCTGCCCTGGAATCAACCACTTCTCTAAGGAATTTCATAGGCTATGGAAACTTCAAAGATAAATTTCTGCATTAGAGTTGTTATAGCTCGTGATGCTTAAGGCATTCAAAATGTCACTGTCCCCACAGTTCCTGAAGAAAAAATACAAACATTTTATAAAATCAACTTCTATTTATTGACCTTTTTAAAGAAAATTGCTAGGGACCTAAAAAAAGCATATATCTGCCCTCAAAGAGTTGATGGTCTTAATCAGACAAAAAGCATTATGGAAGCATAAACAAAATCACATAAGAGATAATTTTATCAGACCTAGCAGGTGCAGGCAGGGTCAGATAGTGATCCCATGTCTTTTTTTCTTTTTTTTATAAACTTATTTATTTATTTTTAGAGAAAGGAAAAGGGATGGAGAAAAAGAGGTAGAGAAACATTGATGTGTGAGAGAAACATCAGTAAGTTGCATTCCAACCAGAGACTGAGCCACAACCCAGACATGTGTCCTGACTGGGAATTGAACTGGTGTTCTTTTGCTTTACAGGACAGTGCCCAAGCAACTGAGCCACACAGATAATGGTTTGAGCCCATGTTTTATCTTTTGAACAGAAAAAATACACCAGATATAGAGAATGGTTTGATATTTTAGATTATTAATGAGTGATTGTTAATTTTCCAGACTGCCATATTGAAAAAGATTATATGGCTCAATATGGGTTCTTTGGTAAAGGGCACATTAATAAGCTGGTGATTTTTTAATGATTGAAGTAAGGAGTTATTTAGGCCTACTTGCTTACCATTTGTGGTTCAATTAGCAAAAAGAGTCACCAGTGACTGCCACTAACAAAGGGTAATTTCTGCCCATGGTCCATCATTTTCAATGAACCAGTTGGTGAAATCCAAACTAATGAAACAAGCATGGTTTTGTATAAAAACAAGTATCTGGAATTTTCTCAAAGGGCCTAAAATATTCACTCTTTCAATGTACATGACTTTTTTTATCTCCTTGTTTTTTTAGTGCCAACCATGAACACCATATTGCGGTATTTTTAAAAAAACTATTTCTAGTTATCTTATTCTTCATGATCATTTTTAGTTTCTCCCAACTTTGAAACTGCATTTTTTTCTCACTGTGGTATTCTCTCTTACCTGTGAATAGAGCCAAACACAAATTCATATCCAATGACTCTGATTTTTCTCAGGTGTTTGGACATATCTAATTTTAATGGCATATTGTCTTAAAAACATAGATGTGAGATTAGTGATCTAACCAGACGGTTTAGCTTCTGACAATAGCTTTTGTAAGGTAACATAAAAAAGAGAGATTGGAAAGTTAACACTCATCTTGAATTTCTAATAAGTTTATACATTTTAGGAAATGATCCATCTAAAAGACAGTATGATTTTCTGAGAAAAGCTAAAAACGAGAAGTGAGCTCAATTCCCAGCTATGCATCTGACTCACTCTTTTTGGAGGGCAAGTCACTTAGCCCCTTGCTGTATCTACTTCCTGCCTGGTAAACTAAGGAGAATAATACAGAAAGCCTCCCACCTCACCAAGATGTGTCAAGGCTGCATTTGGTAACCACTGAATGGGTCTTTCCTCCTTGCTGGCAAATGACAATCTTATTTTTATTAGCATCTAGTTTGATTAAATTTTGATTGTAAGAGCATGGAGCTACAAATAACTTCAAAGAATCCATTAATTCACACTGGTCTTTTATTGTAGTACATACTGCTTTGCATTTGTGCATTCGTTGCTAGCAGGAGGATTTGTGGTTCTTGCATTTACAAAAGTATCCATTGCCTCAATTTACTCGACTGCCAAATATGGAGTCTTGTACTAAGCACTTCAGAGTCCAATAAAAGGGTAGAGGATGGAATCCTGAGGAGAAGAGGCTTATAGACAAATGATTAGAGGATGTTGCCTAGCAAAATTTATTAAAAAATGCTGTTGTTAAGTTTAGACCGTAGGACATTCAATATAGGCTGGAAAACCACAGAATGGTGTCACAGAATAGATTGAACAAATGCCTCTTTATCACATTTTCCCTGATTCCTCCAGCAAAAAAATGATCTTTTCCTTCATTTCCCTCCCTTTTCTTTGCTCTTGTTGGGACATTTTAGCTTTCTCTAGTTTTCCACAAATATCCTTTAAGTTTTTAATATTTTTAACTAGTAGGTAATCATGAATCATGCATTATTTTTGTTATTTCTCTTAATTTTCCTTTCATGTTGAGCAGTATCCCTCTGTATTGTTTTTATGACCTTAATGTTTTGAAATGATGCTGCCAAATGTAGACTATTCTGTATTCTGAATTTATCTTATTTCCTCATTATTTCATTTATTTTGGTTCTGTATCACCAATATTTTCCATAAACTGGATATTTAGATCTGTAGGCCAGGTTGGATTCAAACTCAATATTTCTGGACTGAACACTTCCTAGATGACACTGGGTATCTGTATACTTAAAAGCTGTGGAGTTAGATATTTTATACAAAATAGAATTAATAATGCAGATACTAGAAGAGATGGAAAGAGCCACGGTGTCTAGTGCTCTACAGCTTCTGCTTTGCTTCAGTGATCAGGGCAACTTAGTGTATCATTGTAAAAGAAAAATCTCTCTACTTACTAGCTGCATCACCTTTGATCAATTACTTTATCTTTTTGGGTCTCAATTTCCTTATCTGTGAAATGAGGATACTGATACCTACATAAGCTCTTGAGGTTTTGAGAAAATACTTGTTAAGTCTTCTGTTTATACTAGGTACTCAATTAATGGAAGGTTAATAGGACCAGTAGTAGTGATAATGGTTGTATTCATAGTTGTATTCTGTATATAGTCTTTTTTTTAAAAGATTTTATTTATTAGCTTTAGAGGGGAAGGGTTAGGGAGAGAAATATCATCAATGTATGGTTGCCTCTTGTGTGTCCCCTGCTGGGAACTGGTCTGCAACCCAGGCATGTGCTCTGACTGGGAATCGAACCTCAATCCTTTGATTCGCAGGTCCGCGCTCAATCCATTGAGCTACACCAGCCAGGGCAATTCTGTATATAATCTTGTTTGAGGAAAATATTTAAGAATGATGTTTATTCTATTAACAGAAAGCATTACTATTTAATTCAGAATTACCATTGTAACAGATGAACTTTTCCTGGCTCTTTGTTAGTTTGATCGTTGCTAGTTTGGTTGTTTGTTTTAATATGGCCCATGTGGTGTGACATAAATGGAAGATACCACTCTTAAATCCTTCCCAGAATAAAATAGGTTTATATAATCCATTAAACAAAGTTAAACATTATCTAAAAGGTTCTCTTTCTAAAAATTCTCAGAATTCTTTGCCTCAGGATCATCTTGCCTTGCTTACCACTCTAACGCAAGGAGATAAAAGTAAACACAAGAACCGGGAGCCTACTCTCGAGCTGTTCCCAGTAATTTACAAAATACCATTAAGGTCAAGGTTAAGAAATTCAGTTTTGAAGTCAGTCCATTTGATTCCAATATGAGCTTCATTGCTTATTAGCTGTGTAACATTGGCTATGATACATAATCACTCCAGAGCTTGGTATGCTTGACAGAAAAGCTCAAAGGGATGTAATAAATATAGAATAGAAATGGATAAACCCACAACTTAAAATCACTTCTTAATACATGCTAGAAATTGTTATAATTTTATTATTGTTCTCATACATTTACTGCCTACAGTGGACAGTTATTTAGAAACCAGTGAAGTTCTAGCAGGAGAGATTAGGGCTGTTGCAGAGTCTCTGAAGGAACCAGGAAGAGCAGCAGCGGGCAGGAATGACATCCAGACCTACTCTACCTCCAAACTCTGAGCCCTAGTATGGGGTAATATTTGCCCATAGGGAAGTCCTTTTTCTAATTAGAACAAAGGTGCCATAATGGCTCTCACTGCCCAAATGGGAACCTTCTAAGCAGAGAGAATCATAGATGCAAGGTTAGTGAAGAGCAAGAAAACTGACTGACAATGTGGTTCTGTAGTAAGTTTAGTTAATACTAGATGAACTCGAATAGTAAGATGTGCAGAAGATGTTGTTATTTATAATTGACTGACTCCAAGGTAGATTTTTAATAGGTTATCTCTAAAAGAATCATCCAAAACCTCTAAGTACAATTAATGGACTACTTTATAAAGGAGAAAAGATACCTGTAGAGAGGAATACATTTCGGTATAGATTCTCATACGGTCTTCTGAGGTTGGTTACTTGAAATGTAATTTGTTTTTCTTCAGATAGTTTAAAATGACTTTCTGACTACAGCAGAGCAGAGAGTCTCTCCCACTACCTGCTAACTGATCGGTGCTGCTTCGAGTCATGCCTGCGCTTCCATGCTGGGAGTCCTGTGAGGATGCACTGCTCTGCTGGGTCTGAAAGAAGACAGAACAAATTATCGGCAATCTAAATACTTTTCTGATCTTGAGGATATTAGTAAAATAGCATTTTTAGCTCATAGCGGTTAAAACAAAGGTTTAAAAGTTTGTATTTATTTTTGCTAATACAAGGCTTTTGAATTTGCCTTAAAACATAAACAGCTAGGAGGGGAGAGGAGAAACATCTGTTGTTTCTTTACTTCACCTCAAGTATTACTATACTTTTTGAAAAATACTATACTTTTTGAAAAATATGATCCCCCCAGGAAGAATAATGTGATTGTATAATGCTGAGTATGTGTGCAATACTTCTAAGTGATAAATTTACATAAAGGATAGTTTGCTTTCTGATCAGAGTCTGTGTGCTAAAGATTTTCTGTCAGAAAAGCAAAATGAAGACTAAAATCAAGGCTTGGTTTTGTGTCTCTTAATACTACACATATCATTCTTTTCAGCTTTTGAAAATGACCAAACCAGGTATCACTTTTCAATGTTGACACCATACTTTGCTGATGCTATTATTTTCCCTTCAGGTAGGGGAACCGCGAGGAACGCTTGATGGCCATAATGTTTTCCCTCTGTTAGGAATAGCTACACTTTACATTAAATAATTTTAAAATTTATATATATATATTCATTATTTTTGTCTTTTTAAAAACAAAAATGTTATACTTTGTCTTTCTGCAAAGCAATAAAAACATTTAGTTCCAGGCAAATTTACATGCAAGGTTAACCCTGGGCTTCCTTTACTAAAGGGACATCATGTATTAGACTGAGCAAATACCTGAAAATTCTTTAAATCTGTCAAGTTTATAGGTATTCTCAAAATAATTTTTTTGAAAATGGAAGAAAATGACCTCATAAAATAAGCATTACTAATAGTAGTAACATACACTGTTACAGGGCCTGTCCAAGTTATGCTATTTTAATATAGTATTGTATTTTCTACATGATGAATTCAAGCCATGTCCCATCTTGTAGAAATAGGGGAAAAATACATAACAAAATTTCCAGGGTGTTAAACTGAGTTAACATTACAGACACCAACTGTCAGCCGGCTTTGGGGGTCAGCAGGGAGCAATGTTTATCCCACAAAATGGATGGGTGGTCACGGATCTCATTAAGCAATAATAATCTTTGGGAAATGGTTGTTCCTTCCCAAAATCCACTCTAAATATGCACTTTCCTAGTGAACTAGGTTCATGCTGCTTATAACGTCATCATGCTCTTTTCCTGGGTCTTCTCAAGCAGATTTTGTGTGTAACAGAAGAATCCTGTCAAATAATGATTGAGGTATGTGTTTCTCAAAAACCCATGGAAAAGAAAGCCACTGCATTAGACCCACTAGGAAAGTGCTTAGATGAGCATAGTTTCCGTGATAAACTGTCCTGAGATAATGAGACATCCACTACTTGATGTACTCAGTTAGCTTCACCACGAGTCATTTTGGGGAAATATGCAAATAAGCTGACTCTAGTACCTTGGTGAAAAAATTCTATCAGCCAATTTTAGCCAAAGACTAGAATAGAAAAATAGTCACTAGATCTCTAGTGTATGGAGCAATGCAGTCCTGTATAGGGTGCTTTTGTCCCTTTAAAAAATAATTAATTTATCCTGTTACTGTCTCTATATAATATAAGCAGAAGTGATTAGAACTTGATGGAAAAATGCACTAGTGATAAATAAAATAGGACATTTGAAAAAGCCACCCCCCCACAAAAATATTTTAAAATCCCCAGTTGAAAAAAATGTGGCATGCTCAAGTGTCCTCATTTGGCATTGTCAGTTTTCTGTCCTTGTTCTTCAGATTCTTATTAGAACAAAGTTTCCATGAAATAATCATTTAAATGGCAAGGACTCTAAAAATGTGAGTTCTATTTTTTATTCATTGGTGGATTTTTTCCATAAGAGAGGCATAGTGGCCAATGGCCTTGACAAATTCATGCTTTACTGAATGTATTTTTTTGAGCATCTATTGATGCTCAAAACATCTATTGATAAATTGTTCACAAATTGATAAATTATTCACAAATATACACTTGGATTAGAATATAAAAAATCTGACTGCATTGCTTTCTTTTTTCTATTAGACTTAAATCTGGTGTTGCTCTTTCTGATGGAATTGAAAATGAAAACTTGCTTACCTGACAAACAAAATTTAGAATGATGAAACTCTAAAATTGTAGGTGAAATCAACTGCAGAAAATGTGTTTACTTAAATGTTTAGGGAGAGTTCCCTGTGAACTAATTTTTATATTTGAACAATTTGCCCTTTATGTTTTTAAAAGAATTAATTCATATTTTATTTTAGAAAAAAATGTGTTAGAAACATTTTTGGAGCCATTAACATATATTTATAGCATTAAGTCCTTGGTTAAGACTTGTCTAAAAATTATTGCAGCTGAATGAGGCAAATTATTTAGGAACAAAATCTATATGAATATTTATAAAATGTATATATTTAATGACTATGTATGTATCTCATACCACTTTATTAAATAGTATGATTTTATTTTAGCTCAAAATATTATAAAATAAAATAATTTTTATACTATTAAATATGTAAAATTTTCTTTTTTTCCTCTCCTTTTTATCTTCTTCCAGAATTAAACAACTTTCTGGAAATTATTAAAAAATAATTTGTTTACACTTAAGGCATCTATTTTAATTAAGACAAAATATGTAATAGTTTGAATGTAAAGTTTTATGTTTTATAATATTTTTATGCTCATAGGCATTTTTACCATTAATTATTTTAGCTAAATGAAGGTATATAATATATATGGCCAATTTTCTAAGAAGCAGAATGCAAGCCCTGGCTGGTGTAGCTCAGTGGATTGAGCACAGGCCTGGGAACCAAACAAACACGGTTCAATTCCCAGTCAGGGCACATGCCTGGGTTGCAGGCCAGTTCCCAGCAGGGGACGCACAAGAGGCAACCATACATTGAGAAACAAATAAAAATAAATGAATAAAAATAAATACGAAAAAGCAGAATGCAATAATAGCTGCTTGGTAGTAAATAGAAATTAAGTATAATATAATTTTTGGCATTTTTAAAATATTTTATTGCCACCATATTTTTTAAGGGCATAATTATTACCACTGATTTTTATACTTTGGAATTGGTTTTACTACGACATAAAATTATGAGTATTTGGGAGTGAGATGCAGGATGTGAAAAGACGGTTGCACTGGGCAATGGCATACTCCAAGTGACAAAATGAAATTCTTTAAAGTCTGGTATATTTTATGTCACAATGGCATAAAAGTTACAGTGGAATATAGCTTAATCAAAGATTTAGGTTTGTATCCATGCTCCATATTCTGTTACTTCCTAACAGAGTAACTATGAACAAGTCACATAATTTCTCTGAAACTGTTTTTGTATCTGAAAACCATAACTAATGACAACTTATAAGGAGTTGTTTAAAAACACAAGAAAATTACAGTGCTTTACAAACTCAACAGCACTTTACATAATTGAAACTTAATTATCCAACAGTTCATTTTTGTGATTTTTAAAATTTCCAGTTGGGAATTTTACGAATTTTTTTTTTTGTTTGCTTAAATCTCATTTCTTTAACATCTGTGGATGACAGAAAAACACAGTTTAATATAACAATTTATCATTTCAAAAATACTTATTGAGAATGTGCTAAATGGAGTTGCATTTAGGAAGGAAGTGTGAGTGACACAGGAATGTGCAATCATAATTTGTGTGTTAGAAAAACAAATATGCTGGACGTGTCCACACTGGGTGGCAGACAGGGTCTCAGAGGCCTGGGAAACATGTACACAAGTAACATAGCAGCTCATTTTTGTGATGATGGCTAAGGAGAAGTGGAATGAAAAATTAGAAGTTCGAGACTTATCTTTCAGCACTTTTAAAAAGTAGGTTAAATAATATTTTATCTAATTTAACCTCAGATTACCAGAACAGTATACAACCCAAGGGATACATCAAATAGGACATTATTATTTAAGATAACCTTAATCAAAAGAAATACTCATATTAATAATTAAGACATAAATACAAAAAATCTAACATAAACTATTGCTACACAGTAGCTACTCAGTAGATTTATAAATTTAAATCCTAAATCCTGAAGAAGTTTTGAAATATAAATAGTATATATTGATTTATTTAAAAAATCACATTTTCTGTATTAATGAATGATTTCCAGAAGTCTATAAGCTTGTGTTAATTATATAATTTTGATAGGTTGTCTTTCCAACCAAATAATTAAACTTAAGATTAATCTCTTTTGCTGAAGCTACTACCAAATCCATGTATTTAGAAATTTTCACATCAAATAGGTATCTTGGTTTTTACTGATTTTTCTCAAAACTACACATTTTGTAAATTCTGCAGCTCTATCGAGGAGTTAACAATGAAAAGTATAATCCTAGTCATACTAGCGCTAGTTAGTGGAATGTACTAAAAAAGAAAATATTATCTTCCTTTTTGTCAAAGCTAGAAGTAAGTATTTATACAATTGTGATAATTGAAAAGAACTAGGAAGTTTAATTCATCCTCCATTCTGCTACTAGAATGACCTTTTAAAGTACCCAAACAGAACTTTTGTCTAAACCCCTTTAATGGGTAGTTTCCAGTGGCCTTTAGGAAAAACAAACACATGAACAAACAAAGAAACAAACAAGTAACCTCCCTGGCAAGAGCCCCGGAACAGCCATGGCCTGGATTTTGCTTTCCTCTCTGGGTTCATCTCTAGTCAGGTGGGATTGGCACCCTTTCCCACCTTTGCAAACCAACCTGTGAATAGTTGTTTTCCTTAGGGCACTTGCCAAGGACTGTTGGGGTTACTCTGTGTTAATATCCTGTCCCTTAGACTGCAGACAGAGAGTACTATCCCTGAGGGTAGGGGGTACATTTTTGTTTCTATCTCTAATGTGTAGTGTCTGGAACATGATGAATGTTAAGACAGATTAATAAATAAAACCAACATCTCCCAAAGCCCAATTGGAGAGCTTCTTACAGGTATAGGTACTAACTCTGTGAAGTTCTCCAGATGTTTAAATAATAATAGCATGAATCATTCATTACTTGCTTTTTTTTAAAGTTGAATATTAGGCTGAGAAAATGACTTAGAAATTGTGTGGCCACTGTTTTGTGGGATGAGACCCAAGGAAAGTAGCCCAGGTGAACTGGGATGAAAAGACAGATTTTTGAATATACTGTAACATAATAGTAGCTCCAGTTTAAACACCGCACTGATGATTTAAATGCAAAGCAGAGTGTCTTCAAACACCTTTATGACCCTCTGAGTATCAAACTCATATTTGCCCCACACATAAGACTCAATCTACTATTTGGAAAATGACTAGCTTTAAAGCAACTATCTGGAGGATTGGTTTCAGGCCAGACTTCCTTACATCAAAGAGTGCCAGTTTCCTGCATGCCAAACAGCACAATAAACCCCTCTGCAAAAGGAATAAAGACTGCTGAGAAATAATTGATGATGCTTTTAATATCAATAAATGTCATTCTGTGTATCAGTATTGTGAGAGTTTCCTTTTTACAAATGGAAGAGAAATTTTATAAACTCTCCTGTGAAAGGATGGGGATTTAGAGTTGGTACTAGTTGACTTGTAATAAAACAAATCCCTCCTTCAAGTTCTTGAAGTGAAGAAGAGCACTTGAACTTTTCATTTGGTAATATGTGGGTTATAGGTATCCCTCTGTACCACTAAGATGTATGTCATCTTCTTTGCTATCTTTAAAAATATCCTACTGGGAGAAAAAAAAAAGTGGGAGAGAACGGAGAAATTGCCTTTTGGCTTCCTTAGGCATTGCTTGACTAAAAGGTTGGAAGGTGCCATGAAAATACATTTAGTTTTCTGACAATCTTGTAAATGAAGCTCAACAAGTATACACCAGAGTACTGATCAGATACTTGAGAGGAAGGTTTTACACAGATGGCAGAGTCTGCCAACAAATCCTGGGTTGACACACTATTTAATCTGGCTTTTTTGTATTCAGCAGGCAAAAAGCAGCCAATAGCATGAAGTCAGAAATGGCATTTTTGGGCATGTCATGTTCATTATAGTCTGTGACATATTCTAGCTTACAATATTCAGTATACATTCATTTATAAAAATGGTCTCTATGTTGCAAGAGTAAAATGTTAAATGGTATTTGTGAAAGAAAAAAATGCCCTGTGTCAATTCATTAATTGTTTAGCTAAGGCTTATTCCTTTATTATTATTTTTTATTTTTTTAAGATTTTATTTATTTATCTATTTATTTTTAGAGAGAAGGGAATGGAAGGACAAAGCAAAGGAGGGAAACATCAATGTGTGGTTGCCCCCGACTGGGGACTTGGCCTGCAACCCAGGCATGTGCCCTGACTGGGAATTGAACCAGTGACCCCTTGGTTTGCAGGCCAGCACTCAATTCACTGAGCTACACCAGCCAGGGCTATATTTTTTAACTGAAAATTGTATACAGTGCAAATTATTCTAGTTAGCTTCCTATGTGGCTGCCAAAACCAAAATAATTACATTAAACTCACAGTGCATTCTTTTATATATTCAAAGAACATGAAGAACGCAGAGAAGATAGATGTGAGTTCTTTTATTAATGAAAACATGACTGTAAGAATGCCCATAATGAAACCAGGTTTATAACTGATAGGGAAGAATGATATATACTAACTTTTATATCCAATAAATAGTTTGTACATTTGTATATGTATTGTTTTAACAGTTTGGTCTTCTGGGTTTCCAGGAACCAAAGCTATACATACCAACAAAACAATTATATGCAAATAGTCTGACTAATTTATATAATTAAAATGCATAGTTTAAGTAATTATTTTCAATTGAATGAAAATTAAAAAATAACATCTTAAAAACGTGTTAGCGAAACCATTCAAATATTAAAATATATAGTATTTAAAATAGCAAGTAAATTAATTAATCCTCAACTCTCTACAAAACTTTAGCTCTGGCATCTCTGAAAGATTGCTGGGAAACTGCTTGCCAAAGTACACAGTCTACCTCATACCAGAGCTATTCCATGTGTCCTTTCCCTAGGACTGATAAAAGACAAAAATGATACTTATATACTTACACCTAAATGACATAAGCCCAGGAATTTAAGGAGTAGTTAAAATGGTGATTCATTAACTGCCACATTACACTTATTTCTTTTATTCTTATATTTAAAAATCTAAGAATTTTAGCTTGTAAAACTTTCATATTTCAGATTTTATTAAGTTTTTTTGGGGGGGTGATTTTCAGGTTTTGCTTTATACCCGCTTAAAATTACATAAAACAAATTTAGGGAGAGTCTTTTTTTCCACATACGTGAAACATTTTATTTCCTGTATGTTTCATGGTCCAATTATGTGGCATGACTTTTATTTAAAAAATTGCTTTTTAAATTTAATTATCAGTACACAATTTAGGAACCAGTATTTCCTTTAAGTAATTATAGGGATTCAATCAATGTGATTAATTTTGAATGCTTACAAAATATTTATTTTATTAACAGTTCCATTCTTTCCACCCAGAAGAAAATAGAAACCTAGTTCTTATTTTTGGCTCCATAAGAATGGCTACCAGATCTTATTCAGTAAATTTTTCTGGAGCAAACCCTAGGCTACTTTCCATATTTTCCTTTCAATGCCTTTTTAAGGCACTTAAGGGGAGGTTTTAGGGGATTTGTGATGTGGTACAAAATGGTTCACAAAGCATGTGACTGTAAGCATGCACCTGACTCCTCTCTTGAGACACTCCTTTAGGTTTTAAAAAATATTTTCACACACTTTAAATCATTATAAATAACAATCCTGTAGAAATACCTCTTATTTTACACAGGCATGTATTTAGACCCACACACAATCTCCCAACCAGCAAGTGGCAAAGCTCTGCAAAGACTAGAACTCAGATCTTGCAATCTCTAAGCCCTTTATCTATACTATTATACTCATACTGTAATTCTGAGAGAAAATATGTTAATATTTGATAAAATGTAGTATCATAATAATAAAACATAAGTCAGAGTTTTGTGTTTTAACAAACACCTCAGAAGTAAAAGAATCGTAAGTGGTTTCTTCTCTCTGTACTAGCTAGAATACCATGGGAGGCTAAAAACTTGTTCTAATAATTAATTGTTTTTGCACTAAAAACATTTTTTGGAATTATTATTTTGAAATTGCCTGAAAAGCCTATTGAATTTTCTTTTAAACTCAGTGCTTTTGAATTTTGATTTCTAAAGTATAAATTTGAATCTTGACATAATCAGAAACTATATAGATGTAAGATGTGTGAATGAAGTGATAGATTAAACTTTTGTTATTTTGGTTTTGACTTTTAAATTTTGAACTTGATTTCAGGTGACAGGTTGTGTCTAAAGTAACTCTGAGAGAAATATTTTAATATAGTTTTTTAATAGCATCAGTAGAATATTGAGCATTTTATTGCTGCCTGCCTAAAGAGTAGCCTTATTTGGATACTTTAGGACTGGAAGAGTCATCCAGGATTCTATTTTATCTGGATATGTATAAAATGTTTTATATCTGAATATGTATGACATATGCAGAGAATGTCTAACATATGCTTTA